>MDKI01063568.1:0-83741 GCA_005239505.1 Nicotiana paniculata | reverse complement strand
GTTGTAATTACGGGTGCATTTCATGTGGCGTAATTATAATGTGTTTAAAACAACAAGTGAACATCAATCGGGACTATTAAAATAATTCCATAAATATTAAAAAGCGGATAAAAATAAGAAAGATAAAAGCACAATAGGTTTAAAACATAGATAATTAGGCAAAATATTAATAGTTAAGCGACCGTGCCAAAACTACGGAACTTGGGAATGCCTAACACCTTCTCCCGGGTTAACAGAATTCCTTACTCGGATCTCTGGCCGCAGACAAATCAAAACAGAGTCAAAATCTCCTCGGTTTGGGATTTCAATAAATAAATGGTGTCCCGGAACACCGTCAAAAATCCGGGTGGCGACTCTAAAACTAATAAATAAATCCCAAATTTGCATAATGTCACTTAAATTGGAAAAACTCCCGTATCCAACCCTGTGTCGGAAAAAGGAGGTGTGACATGTGTATTTGTTGCTGTGTGTTGCTTATTCTTCAGACTGTAATTTAATTTTATTGCTACATTGTTGGCGTACTCATAATTACTCCCTGCACCTTTGTGTGCAGATCCAGGTACTGGTTCTGAGCAGTAGCCATTTGAGTTCATTCATCGTCAGCATTCGGGATTTCGAGGTAGCTGTCCAACGTCGGCAGCTTCTCTATTTCCCTTCCTTTATTAGTATTAGTATTTTATTTCGAGACATGGTTTATGACATTAGCAGTGTTAGTTTTATTCTGAGATGCTCGTGATCGGTTGACTCCAGTCCTGGGGGATTTGTTTAGATAGTAGATTATTTTGCTTAAAGACTTAGAGAAAAGTTTTATACTCTGTTGCTGGTTATTATTGATTTTTGAGAAATTATATTAAAACAAATGTGTAGTTATGTGATGGTTGGCTATCCTAGTTCCACGATAGGCGCCATCAAATCCTGTTCGGATTTGGGGTCGTGACAATTAACATTTCTTCCATTTCCCCTTGTAGGTTGTTTCCTAGATTTTGTATGTTGGGAGGTTGATGGATTTCCAGTGGGGCTGGGATTTCTTGATTTTGTGGTCTCACTAGATTGTTCACTTGCTGTGGAGGTTTCCATGCAAGGAAGATTGGGTTCCCAGGATTTTGAGGTGGGAAGAAGGAGGTATTGTGTATGTCTTTTAGCCCGTGTGTTGGGATGAAGTGAGGGGGTAGACCCCAATGTTCTTGCATTGTTTGAATTAGGGTTGGTGAGGCATTTGGAGTTAGAGGATTTAGGATGTTGGTTAGCCAGCTTTGATTTACATAATTGTTCATAGAAAGTTGCATGCCTTCCATTATTAGTTGGGCTAGAAAGTTTGGATTCTGGAGGATGATGATCACTTCCTGTCCCTTTATCTCCAAATTGAAGGAAGCTGCTTGGCCTATCAAGCCCCTTTCCAACCATGATTGTGGTTGATGATTTATGGGTAGGGGGGTTGTGGAGTAGATTAGGAGGTTGTTCGGTGGTGGATTGGGAGGTAAGTTTTCCATTGAGTGAGGATTCTGTCGAGGGATTCTTAGAAGATGAGTTCTTCTTTGTAGTAGTAAAGGTAGACGAGGCATTGTGTTGATCTTGGCTAGTTATAAGCTTTTGTTGTTCGAAAAGTAATTGACTGGGAAGATCTTTTGAGTTAGATTCGGAAGCTTTGTTGTCAATTTGCATGGGAGTTGATTGGGTTTGTGTGTGTTTTATAAGGGTGTTAGGATTAGGGATGGTAATGATTTCCCTATGGAGTGAGGGATTTTGTTTGATTTCATCTGGAGAGAGTAGTGGTTTTCTCTCCAAACTGTGGACGGGAGGGATGTTATCTTGTTCCTCAATTGCCATTTGTTCTTGGATTTTTTTGGCTTTTCCGAAGCGGCCACGTGTGTGCATGAAGTTCCCATGCAATCCGAGTTTTGCATAGTTAATATCGCTGATTTAATGATACTACTATTGTTAGTAGAGTTGTTTTGTGTCAGACAACTTTCTTTGTTAATATTAAGAATATTAAATTTATTTCCTAGTTGTAATTTGTCTTTAATGCTTGTGTGGATGTTTTGATTTACTTTTTCTTTGTAAATAAGTTTTTGTGTAGTAATGTTCGTAATATGTCTACTATCATTATTTCTCTTTCTCAAATCTTTTGTTTCTTCTTTGGTAATGGGAGCAGTGTTTCCATAATGATTTTTATAGCTATTTTGTCGATTCCTTCTTTTTGTGAATGTAACGATATTCCATTGTTCATCTTATTTTGGAAGTGAAGGATTAGTATTAATGAAATTATGAGTTGAGTCAGTGTTAGTCAAATTGGCATTTTGAGAGTTGCTACAATTAATATGTGTATGGCCTAGCCTGCCACAATTTATGTATAAACAATTCTCTCCTTCGTAGTGTATAGGTTGTTCATGTTTTCCTAAAGTGATGGAAGACTTAAGAGGATAATTAAGAGGGATTTCAACGCAAAGCCTCACATACCTTCCCCTTAAGGTTGAAGAAGTGCAGGCATCAATTTTTAACAATCTTCCTATCTTGTTTCCTATCTTAGTTAGAATGTTGATATCGTAAAATTCAGTAGGGAGATGGGGTAATCTTATCCAAATTGCTGAAATGTTTAATTTTTCTCTCGTTGCTACGAAATTTGGAACCCACTTTTTAACCAATAAAAAATGACCATTGATGAACCAAGGGCCTTGATGAAGAGCTTTGGCCATATTTGGTTCTTGTGTGAATTTTACTATGAAAAAATCATTTCCTAGATCAATTAAAAGAAACAGCTTCGTAGGTTTCCAAAGATCCTGTATTTTTTTTTTCAAGTACTAGTGAAGGATATGCGTACCACATAATTTTATAATTACGGAGAACTTCCAAGGATCATAGATGCGTTGTAAATCCTCAGGTGATAGTGTAACTACATGTTCTTCCCTTTCTGCTTCTGATTGCCCCATGGACTGTAGCATATCTTCATCGTAATCCATTGCCATTGGGAGAGTTAATTTTCCATGATCTTGGTCGAAATTAAGTGGATCTTGGGAAAGGAGTTTTTACTTATATGAGAGTGCATTTGCCTTTTCACTTTGTCCGTTTATGTTTGTTTTTGGGTCAGGGGATTTTGGTAGTATAGAGTCCTCCATTAATGAAGGCTCTATGAGTAGCTTGGACATAGATCACGAGTTAGTGGAGTAGTGGAGATGATAGGTAGTAGAGAGATGGAAGAGCTTCTCTCACTAGGAGTAACCCTCACTTGACTTTTCCTACTTGGTTTTAATCCTTAGAACATCCGCACATTCAAAAGTTAGGGAAACGAATAATGTTTTTAGCATTAGAATTTCAATTTATACTTGTCAAGAGTTTGGATTTTTTCAATTCTAGTTAATTAGGCATATTATGTTGGTTCCTTTGAGTAATATATCTAGATCTTGTCATGATACCTTATCAACATGAAATTAAAAGAGAAACCCTGTGGGGAAGTTTACTTTGTTATCTTTTACGTTTTTTTTTTTTTTTATTTGAAGATTTCGAACGATCATTTATGAAATCACTATAAAGTGAGGTACATTTACCTAAAAATTAGAAAAGAGTGTTGTCAATTATGAAAAGTGTGAACTTAAAGGACGTAATGGCGAAAATAGATTGATATCGTTGCTCCTTTTTTTTTTTTCTTCTTCTTCTTCTTCTTCTTCTTCAGAATAGTGAATTCTAGCTATTGGATTTGTCACGATCCAAAACTCATTATAGGTCGTGATGTCGCCCAGCGTCACCGTTAGGTAAGCCAAAAGTGAACAACCAACTTAATTATGAACTTTGTTATTTTCAAAATCGTGAATTTTGTTAGATAAAAAAATCAACGCATTAAAATCATGGAAATTTAAAATTTTAACAGAATAGATAATAAAAGTGTGTAAATGCTAAGCAAAATCACAAAAAATTTCTAGAACATCCCAAAACCTGGTGTCACAAGTGCATGAGCATTTACTACGGAATACAATAATACAACATATATCTGAAATGTAAATAAGACAGGATAGAGTAAATGGTACGATAGAGACTCTGTGGGCTGCGATACGTAGTCTGGAATGCAGCTGACCATAAAGTCTCCTCAACAGTTGCGCCTACGTGCCAAGATTACCACTAATTGAACCGTCCAGATTCTATACATTTAGTGCAAAGTGTAGCATGAGTATGTAAATCAACGCGTACCTAGTAAGTATCTAGCCTAACCCCGGAAAAGTAGTGACGAGGGGTCGACATAAACACTTACTAGAGGTACAATAAAGCAATATAATAAATCATAAGCAGATATGAGGCACATAACAATAATGGGATAAATCTGTAAGTTACATAATCTTCCAAAATTTCTTTTAAAGGGTGTGATTTACTCAGTCTTGTATTCTACCTCAATAGTTTAGATATATCAAGAGCCAGTATCAAGCGGATAAGGAATACCATATAAAAGATTAGGGATTAGTGGAAGGATAATCTGGTGAATATTTGGACTGCCAGCAGTATAACGCACGATTATGCCAAGGTCATTCGGCCCGATCCAGAATAATGTGTACACTGCTTAGGGTCGAGCAGCACGAACCATATATGCATCTATTATATAGCCGAAGCGTTAGACCGCTCCACAAGAAAGGAAGGAAATAATTGAATTACGGGACACGTACCAACAATACCGTACATGAGCACCACGTGAATATAACCTTTACTGTTTCTCAAATAACTTGCCAACAACTCGAGATGATAAGGCTCGGGCTAATAATATATATATATATATATATATATGTGTGTGTGTGTGTGCGTGTGTGTGTGTGTGGGTGGGTGTATGTGTGTGCGCGCGCGTGTGTGTATAAGAAGGGTAGCCTTGGCGTAACTGGTAAAGTTATTGCCATGTGACGTGGAGGTCACGGGTTCAAGCAGTGGAAGCAACCTCTTATAGAAATGCAGGGTAAGGCTGCATACAATAGACCCTTGTGGTTCGGCCCTTCCTCGGACCCTGCGCATAGCGGGAGCTTAGTGATGTATATATATATGTATATATATATATATATATATATATATATATATATATATATGTGTGTGTGTGTGTGCGTGCGCGTGCGCGTGCGCATGTGTGTATAAGAAGGGTAGCCTTGGCGTAACTGGTAAAGTTGTTGCCATGTGACGTGGAGGTCACGGGTTCAAGCAGTGGAAACAACCTCTTGTAGAAATGCAGGGTAAGGCTGCATACAATAGACCCTTGTGGTCCGGCCCTTCCCCGGACCCCGCGCATAGCGGGAACTTAGTGTACTAGGATACCCTATATATATATTAAATTATTAAGCTAGCAAAATAAGTCCAAACAATTCAACTATTACATGATAAAGTCCTAAGTCTACCCGGACATAAGCATATTTTAGCTACGAACGGACTCTCAACACCTCGTGCGTACGTAGTACCCACAACTAGTAGCACATAACAATTACATCACCTAATGGGTAGTTTACCCCTCACAATGTTAGACAGGAGAATTACCTCGCTCTGAAGTTCCATAACCGGATCCAACGCCTCTCTAGCACCTCAAACCAATGCCCATCGATCCAAAACTAGTAAAATAAGGTGCAAATTAATCAAAATATACTCCAATGAGAATAATTTAACAATTTATAAAAAATTTCAACTCCACTCGAAAATTCAACCAAATGTAAAGGGGTGCCCACTTCTCAAAACCCGATAAATCTCACAAAATCCGATAACCCATTCAACCACGAGTCCAACCATAAAAAATTTAGCCAAATCCGATCACAACTCGACCTTCAAATTCTAAAATTAAAGCCTATGAAGTTTCTACTATTTTACCCAAATTTCCATCTCAAAACACTAATTAAATAATGAAAATAATGATATATTCATGTATATCAACGAAATCCGAGTTAGAATCACAAACGTCGATGAATTTTTTGAAAAACCCACAAAAAGTCGCCTCAATTCAAGCTCCCGAAGTCCAAATGTGAAATAATGCTCTAACCCTCATTTATAAAGTTCAAAATTTGATCTCCCACAGTGTTGACCGCACATTTTTTGTATGGTCCGCACTTCCAGATTTTGCGGTCGCGATCCAAATAGTGCGGTCACACTTCAGCAGCTTCAGTAGTCCTAGGTTTTAGTAAATTGACCATAACTTTAGCTACAAATTTCCAAATACTGAATGGTTTAACTTTCTGAAAACGAGACACAAAGGGATATAACTTTCATTTTTGGATCAATTTCTAAATCAGTTTCAATTAATTAATCCAGTAAAACGAGTCCAAACAGTTCAAATATTACAAGATAAAGTCCTATATCTACCCGGACATAAAAACAACTTTAGCTATGTACGGACTCTCGTCACCTCGTGCGTACGTAGCACCCACAACTAGTAGAACATAACAATTACATCACTTAGGGGGTAGTTTTCCTCTCACAAGGTTAGACAGGAGACTTACCGCTCTGAAATTCCATAACCGGCTCCAACGCCTCTCTAACACCTCAAACCAGTGCCCATCGATGCAAAACTAGTCAAACAAGGTGCAAATCAATCAAAATATACTCCAATGCGAATAATTTAACAATTTATAAACATTCCCAACTCCGCTCGAAATGTAAACCAAAATTCAACAGGGGGCCCACTTCTCGGAACCCGACAAAACTCACAAAAGTCGACAACTCATCCAACCACGAGTCCAACCATACAAAAATTAGTCAAATCTGATCACATCTCGACCTTCAAATCCTCAAATTAAAGCCTCTGAAGTTTCTACAATTTTCCGCAAATTTCCATCTCAAAACACTAATTAAATGATGAACACAATGATATAATTATATATATGAACCAAATCCGAGTTAGAATCACTTACCCCGATGAATTTCTTGAAAACCCCACAAAACGCCTCAATCCGAGCTCCCAAAGTCCAAATGTGAAATAATGCTCTAACCCTTGTTTATAAATTATAAAATCTGATCTCCCACAGTGCTGACTGCACATTTTTTGTGTGGTTCACACTTCTACGTTCTACGGTCGCGATCCAAATTGTGCGGCCGTACTTTAGCAGCACTTACACTACCAAGATTTTTTAAATAGACCATAACTTTCGCTATAAATGTCGAAATATGAATGGTTTAACTTTCGGATAACTAGACTCAAAGGGTTACAACTTTCATTTTTGAATCATCTCCAAATTCTTTATAGATTAAAAGATATAAGCTTCTGAAGTCAGACCATCAAACCTGCGGATCCCCCATTATGGTCTTCACATTTTCCACTACCTCGCACTCTGGGAGTATGCAGCTGCACATGAGGCTTTGCCTCAGCACTCCAAAATGCGCCCTCCACACTTCAGTCGATCCAGAACATGATCAAAGTGCCGAAGTGCCCAAACGTGTTCAAAACTCGCCCGAAACACACCCGAGGTCACCAGGACCCTATCCATACATACCAACAAGTCCTAAAACACGATACGAACATACTCGATGCCTCAAATCACACATAACAACATAGAAACAACGAACTAAACCTCAAATAAAACTTATTGATATGGACTTCCGCATTTGAAAACTAATGTCGATTCATACCAAAACAATTTCGATTGACTTCAAATTTTGAACACAAGTTAGAAATGACATAACTAAGATATTCAAATTTCCAAAATCACAATCCGAACAGTATATCATCAAGGTCAACTCCCGGTGAAACTTACGAACATTTTAAACCTTCAAATTTCTAACTTTTGCCTAGTGCCGAAACCTTCTAGGAATATCTAAATGAAATTCCGGGAATATGCCCGAGTCCTAAATCACCATCCGGACCTAACGGAACCATCAAAACTCCGATCCAAGGTTGTTTACTCAAAAATCAATCCTTAGTTAAATCTTCCAACTTAAAGCTTCTGAATTAAGAATTTTCCATCCAAATCAACTTCGAACTTCCCAAACTGCAATTCTGACTACGCGTACAAGCCATAATATATGAAGTTAAGCAACCCAAGGCCTCAAACCATCGAACGACGCGCTAGAGCTCAAAACGACCGGTCGGTTCGTCACATGTTTCCCCACTTAAACATACGTTCGTCCTCGAACGTTCCAAGAACTGCTTCAGAGTTGCCCAAAATCACTGTTTAAAACACCCCAACCCATTTGAGCACATTACCTCGAGCCAGACTGAAGATCCTGCCTTTTTCTTAGCCAGCGAGCCTTAGAACTAGGTTCTAACATCCAGAATTCTCCACGAGACCCGATTCTGACATACGAACACCGCATCAATCACCTCACGCTGTACCAAAATGTGATCATGCACCTATGCTGAAATGACACCATGCACCACATCTCTTTTACCCTTAATATCATCCTCCGACCACATTAGCTGCAATTTCACGAATCCGATACCCGCAATACACCTCATAACATATATAAGTCCTGTTCCAACTCTCGTAATTATGCCAAAATGAAAGAGATGTGTAGAAACTCATAACCACCTAACCAAATCAATAAATCATGGAATCCCTTCACCTGAAAAGAACAATTACCTCATTCTGAACTGAATAACAATATTTTTTCTCTAATATACCCTACATCAGTCCGATCACACTGATCTCAGTCCAATAACCTTATCTTATCCAGTACAAGCTACTCGGGCAATAAGCCACCTCAAATACCGTCTAAAATCTCATAAAGTGTAATCAAAGCGCCAACTAGCTACAATTCGAATGTAACCCATAGGGAAGAACGAACTCTGATGAGGAACTACACAACCCGTGTAATGAATAAAACGGCCAAACCGATATTATGGACCTATATCAGAGATGAGAAACAAGGCACACAAATAAGTCTAAGGAACCGTACTTAAAATCTCACTGTTGCGGCTTGCAACCCGATCCAACTATAACACTATTGTGGTGCGAAACCTGATCCAAACATGACACTGTTGCGGCTTGCAACCCGATCCAAACATGGCACTGTCGCAGAGTGCAACTCGATCCACACATAACAATCAACAAGGAAACACCCATCAAGCCGTAATGCTTATACTTACAAAATGCCCAACTATCGGCCACAAGCACGCCAAGTGCATAATATAACCTTGGGGAGGCGGATAGCGCCATACACTACAAAACCGAAGCACGACTAAGGTGAAATAAGTGACTTGCATCTCGAGAGCCATCCTGTTCATATAACACTACAAATTACACGGGATCACAACACATGTGCGAATAATCAAGCAATATCACAACCCACAGGGCACAATAGAGTATTACATGGAACAACTGACGACGGGAATAACATCCAACACCCAAAGACTCCTCCGTAAATAGTGCCATGCCAAATGAACACATCCGACCTGACATAGAGCACACATTCACATTATACCCACCAACTGACCTTAAGCCGATTCTGATCATACCATACTAGGCCAACAACCCTCCAAGGATCCACATTGGCCCTATTCATGGCGCACACGAGCAATCGTCCAATATGGAACATACTTCCCGAGTCCACAACCAAATGAAGAAAGCACCTTATAGGCATAAACTCTCACATTAGAGATAATACCATAATCTCCATACTTGGTTTCAATCTTAACAATCAAGTGACTAACATGTCACATTTATACAATTTCCCCGTGGGATATACTCCCACGAACTTTCACACCAGGTAGCAAAGCTTGCACATCCATACCTCCAACCATACAAATCCGATAAAGCAATTCAAGAATCCGCAAATCAATACACAAAGCCTCTCACATATGACATTGTTCTCAGGTGACACTAAGACAATGCCAGCTTACTCTGAGCATCTGATTTCTTCCCTGCTCATCCGAGCTTGTGACATTCTTATCAACACCGAGCTGCGACCTTGATCCTCAATTTCCAATTCCCATGCCGCTCACTACACCTATTATGTTGCTACACGAGAGTACAAGAATTCATTATAACCCCTGAACTACTAGTAGAATAAACACTTCATTGGCTAGAAACTTATCACTTTGCTCATTTCAGAAGAACCATTGCAACATGCAACTGAATTCCCACGACCGCAGAAAATACAAACCTCAAGTCGTGGTCTAAACCTCCATAACTCTTCCGGGATCCATTTAAACAACAAGGACATTTGAATCAAATACCTCCCAAATCAATCAAATTATGGTGGCTGTCAAGCCCGTACGTATAACCAAAAACCACATGTATAACTTAACACGCCGAATGAACTGATCATTGCCACAATCATGCTGATTCGACCATTACTAACCAAACCAACTTCTTTCAATTTACTCTTGACTTGCCTTAGAAATAATAATAGCTCCATTCAAAACATAACGAACTCAATCTGCACTCATCCCGAGTGACTTGAATCACGAGACCCATCATCTCAATACCCATGAACCATCTCATACCCTCCTCAAGCGCACAATAGCATCTCCAACTGGTACACCCATTCTGAAAGACCTTTCGTGAATCCGAAGCTATTTCTCTCTTTCCTCCAATACTACCCATCGACGATAACATAGAAATTCCCCCAAGCATTCTTCACACTCTTCTGCAAAAATCCCGGTCTTCAGTCACTCAGCGAATCCAGAATCCTTAGACATCGCACTTACATCCTTGAACCCATTAGAAC
This sequence comes from Nicotiana paniculata, assembly GCA_005239505.1. NCBI lineage: Eukaryota > Viridiplantae > Streptophyta > Magnoliopsida > Solanales > Solanaceae > Nicotiana > Nicotiana paniculata. The sequence goes on along the minus strand of MDKI01063568.1, from coordinate 73,133 downwards.
CACTATTGAGAGTCATCCACTCTGACCTAGTCCATAATATAATCAAACTTTGACGCTCTGTTAGCACATGACACTCCCAAAGAAGCAACCAGATTAATTCTTTTCCTTGTACATCACATCCACAAGAACCATAATCTCCGAATCTCCCAAAAACCCATGAATCGATAAGGCGAAATGCAACACACCTTCATCAAGTTCTTGCTCGAATTACTCCTGATGTTTTCCTTTCTTTGTCATAAATAATCCACCAATGCACCGATAACCAGAAACGCACAAGCAGATAACCACACGATCCAATCATAGACTGTGGGCTCCCCCACTTAGCTTTAAGCCACCATCACATAATGTAGAACCCACAAAGACTCTTCTTTCTTAATTACCTTTATCTCGCACCGTGAACTCGCCAAATTTCTCATAGTCCCTTGTTAAAGTTTTCAAGAACATTTTGAATTTTCAGCCACAATCGCATATTCGACCTTCAGCCATGTAGTAAGTAGAACTCTTCATAGAAACTTCATCAAAATCATGCAACCGCGAACCTACTCACAGGAGATAGTCCACCTCCGGAATTCCATACGATCTTCCAATGACAATGCCCTGGTTACAACTACCACAAAATTAGCAAACCTTCCTGAGCCCATGCTCGTCCACCAATTGTAAAAGTCTGTTGATTACCCATTAGTATCCACTGAAAGAGCCATACGTTCCAAACTCGAAGTCAGATTGCACCCAGGAACGATAATCAAGCATTTCACACCCCTCTTCTCTGTCATATTCAATCTTCCTCTGTACAGTAGCCACTGTCCCAAATGAAATTTATAGACTTAGTCATTGACCACCACGATTCCCAAATCGCTCTAAACTTCCTCAAAGTATGTGTCTATCCTACCACGGAATCCATATGCTACTCTGCCACTCCACTTCGGTACACCCATGTCCTTAAGCAAACTTCTCGGCCTTTGTTGTTCATACTTGGCCTGCTAGCAATTCAACCACCACGAGACACCTCCCACCATTTCCTTCCTCATCCTTCGCTTCGCAAATACTACCTCAAATCAAAATCCATCTCTGTATCACCTGAAATAATAAATTTCTACCAACTCTAAGCCTCCTCAAAGATTATCTTTCTCTAGCCATCAATATTAGAAACATCGATTCGATTCTGAAACTGCTACACACTGCCATCTCTGACAACCGCTTCTCAGACACCATTTCACAACACCCTACCCCGATTGAAAATCAAAGAAGACCATAACACTAACTAGCCTTAATTCTTTCAAACAAGGACGACGACACCACATCACAAATGAGAAATTCCACCAAGTTCGAAAATATCCGATCTCGCTACTCCGTCAATCGAGGTGTCACGACCCAAAAATTACAGGTCGTGATGGCAACTAACTTGACCCGCTAGGTAAGCCAACTACTAACAGAAACAACCAAATAAACTTATCGAAAATTAACTTAGGATTCATCTGAACTATTACAAATTTACAAAGAACTGGTAGTAGGAATCATGAGCTTCTAAGACTTAGGATATACAAAGCTGGTATGAATAATACACGTTTTGATTGAAAACTGCATGAACAGATTAATACTGCCTAAAAACTACCAAGGACAAATGGCAACTTCTATCCAGAATACACGAACATCTTCAGGGTCAGCCCCCAACTTCTTCAGCAGCTCCGCTCCAAAGGTCTGCACAGAGTGTGGAGAAGTGCAGTATCAGTACAACCGACCCCATGTACTAGTAAGTATCTTGACTAACCTCGTCAAAGTAGTGACGAGGCTTTTAGTTGAAAGATGCTCAGTAATAAACATTATAATGTAAACTAGCAATAAAACTATACAACAACATAATAGAATAGAGTACACAATGCGATTATACAAAACAATAAAAGAGTACCAGAAAGAATAACCATTCAACAATTTTCCAACATCTTAACCGTCCCTTTCCTTAGAACGAAAGCCTATGAAACACAACAATCACCTCAACACTTTCATAGTGGTAAAGAAGTACCCAAGACATCAAATCTAACGGCACGACAACACCCTTCGTGCATTGATCTCATCCTCACCATATATGCGTAAAATAGTACCAACCAAATGCTAGAAACACCGATAATAGAAATGACAAGGAAGGGAATATGCAAGCAGTAATAATAAACGGGAATGTACAGAAGAACATCAGTAACAAACTAAGCAGAGAACAGAGAGGTAATGACCACAATTAGGAAAAAGGGGTTATAGTTTCAATTAACTAGCATGATGGAGGCCTAAGTACAAATATGGCAAACAAGAAGGAAACACATCATCTTCACAAGTTAACAAGTTAGGACATGAAGGACTAGCATGGTGGAAGGCTTACACTAAGGTGCAACAGAATAAATATAACACGAGTATAATTATAAAAGGAGGAAATAGGCACGACATATGCAAATTATGCAAGTAAAAGACATGGGCATCACAACAATAAAGGTCAAGTACGGGACAATAACAACCTATCACACAAAATATATAATGGCGGCAATGACAACTCAAGTTGAAGGCGGGAATGTACATACGGAAGACAAATATCACATCATAATGCATGTCCCTCAACCTCACCTGCACGAAAACACCCTTCGTGCCATGACCTCACAATATAAAAGCATAATAATATAAATGAAATGGCACAACATCAACCTTCATTCTTTACATGCTTTCCTCACATGGTAATGTATATGAAATGGCACGGCATCACCATTCGTGCTTTACGCTCTTTCCTCACATGATAATGTATATGAAATGGCACGACATCACCTTCGTGCTTTACACTCTTCCTCACATGATAATGAATATAAAATGGCATGGCATCACCCTTCGTGATTTACACTCTTGCTCACATGATAATGAATATAAAATGGCACGGCATCACCCTTCATGCTTGCACTCTTCCTCACATGATAATGAATATAAAATGGCACGACATCACCCTTTGTGCTTTACGCTCTTCCTCACCAAGCATATGAATATCAATAAAATGACAAGGAAGGAAGTATATATAACATCTAGGAGAGTGATCAACGAATATTCCAAACAAGTTCTCAATTACTTCTTTACAATCCAACAATGATTCAATGAACCCTCAAGGGCCATATAATTCAAGTACTTCCACAATTCTCACAATTCATTAAACACAGGTATAGAATCCAACATCCCAAATATCGGCCATAGCAATGTAGTAGTAATCGCGCATAGAGATGACCAAACAAGACACATCAATGTATTCCCAAAATTCTATCCAATTTGATCAAGTTCTTAGGCTAGGGCTTTACTTCTAACATTTTATACTATGTTCTTTATATCTCTAAATCAAGTGAGGCATGAAGAAAGGAGTTACGTAATTCCACAAGACACAATTATAACATCATCTACCCCGAGCAAGATTAACCCCGACACATGCATATATCCTCGTCATCTCACATATGTATTAAACCTGTACCGGGCTCCGAAACCAAAAATACAGGCCCGATACCTACGAGATCAAACATTATTCAATTTATTTAAATCCTTAGAATTTTAGTATTACAATTTTTCAACAAAAATTCATTTCTCGAGTTAGGGACCTCAGAGTTCGATTCCGGCCACGCGCCCAAGTTCCATATTTTACTATGGACCCACCGGGACCGTGGGAACACGGTCTGGGTCCTTTTACTCAAAATGTTGACCAAAGTTAACTAAAATCAACTTTTAAAGGATAAAATTATCATTTTCTCAAATTTCCACACAAGGGCTTTCTAGATACGCGCCCGGTCTACGCATGCAAATCGAGGAGGACTAAAATGAGATTTTGAAGGCCTCGGAACAACAGAATGGGTTCTAAAATGCAAGATGACCTTTTGGGTCATCACACGAGGCCGGAACATCGATAGTCCAATTACCTCTCCTCCGCTGGAATTAAATGCCTATCATCTAAAACATGAACCGAGTAGTCCTCATTTCGAGTCATTCATTGTCGCGACACATAAATAAACACCTTACCATTTACACAAACACTAGGCGATAACCACTCATGAACATCATAATGCACTGTGCATAGCTGTGAAATCGTAGGCAACACAAAAATTGCACTGAAATGACAGAACATCCCTCCACGAGGCGACGACAATAGCCCAATCAAATGCGCAGGGGGAAACATCCTGCACCACATCTACATTACCATTAGAACTCCTCGATGACCAATTGATAACAAGTACTCCACGTCGCATAAGATTGCGTAAGAAGGATATAAAGGCATAAGCTTCAATGGAATAAAATCGCACGATGAGGAATCAAGAAGGGAAGTTCTCCTAATAGCCCTGTATCCTCTTGAAGATACGTACAGATGTCTCCGTACCGATCCACAAGACTATAATAGACTAGCTCATGACTTGTGAGACCCAAGTGAACCTATAACTCTGATACCAAGATTTCACGACCCAAAACTCACTATAGGCCGTGATGGCGTCCAACGTCGTCGTTAGGCAAGCCAACGGTGAACTACCGACTTAATTATGAACTTTATTATTTTTTAATCGTGAATTTTATTAGATAAAGAAATCAACGGATTAAAACATGGAAACTTAAATTTCAACATAATTGATAATAAAAGTGTGTCAATGCTAAGCAAAATCACAAACAACTTCTAGAACATCCCAAAATGCAGTGTCACAAGTGCATGAGCATTCCCTAGGAGTACAACAATAATACAACATATGTCTAGAATTTAAATAAGACAGGATAGAGTAAATGGTACGATAGAGACTCTATGGGTTGCGATACATAACCTACGCGCCAAGATAACCACCAATTGAACCCGTCATATCCTGCACATTTAGTGCAGAAGTGTAGCGTGAGTACATAAATCAACACTTACCCAGTAAATATCTAACCTAACCACGGAGAAGTAGTGACGAGGAGTCGACTTTGACACTTACTAGAGGTCCAATAAATCAATCTAATAAATCATAAGTAGATATGAGGCACACAACAATAATGGGATAAATCTGTAAGTTACATAATCTTCCAAAAATTTCTTTTAAAGGGTATGATTTTCCCAGTCTTGTATTCTACCTCAACAACTAAGACATATCAAGGGCCAGTATCAAGCAGACAAGGAATACCATATAAAAGGCCAGGCATCATTGGAAGGATAATCTCGTGAATATTCGGACTGCCAGTGATATAATGCACGATTATGTCGAGATCGTTCGTCCCGATCCAGAATAATATGTGCACTACCGAGGGTCGAACGACATGAAAAATAGATGTATCTATTATACTGCCGAGGCGTTCGGACGGATCCACAAGAGAGGAAGGAAATTATTGGATTAGGGACACGTGACTACAATACCGTACATGAGCAACACGTGAATATAACCTTTATCGTTTCTCAAATAACTTACCAACAACTCGAGCTGAAAACGCTTGACCTATATATATATATATATATATATATATATATATACACACACACATTAATTGAATATATATATTCAATTAATAAGCCTAGCAAAATGAGTCCAAACAATTCAATTATTACATGATAAAGTCCTAAGTCTACCCAGACATAAACATGTTTTAGCTACGTACGGACTCTGGTCACCTCGTGTGTACATAGCACCCACAACTAGTAGCACATAACAATTACACCACCTAGGGGGTAGTTTCCCCCTCACAAGGTTAGATAGGAGACGTACCCAGCTCCGAAGTTCCATAACCGGATCCAACGCTCTCTAACACCTCAAACCAATGGCCGGCATTCTGAAACTAGTCAAATAAGGTGCAAATCAATCATATACTCCAATGCGAATAATTTGACAATTTATAAAACATTTCAACTCCGCTCGAAAAGTCAACCAAAAGTAAATGGGGGGCCCATTTCTCGGAACCCCACGAAACTCACAAAATCCGACAACCCATTCAACCACGAGTCCAACCATACAAAAATTAGCCCAATCCCACCTTCAAATCCTCAAATTAAAGCCTATGAAGTTTCTACAATTTTCCCCAAATTTCCATCTCAAAACACTAATTAAATATAAAAACAATGATATATTCATGTATATCAACGAAATCCGAGTTAGAATCACTTACCCTGATGAATTTCATGAAGTACCCACGAAAAGTCGCCTCAATTCGAGCTCCCGAGGTCCAAATGCCAAATAATGCTCTAACCCTCATTTATAAAGTTCAAAATCTGATTTCCCACACTGCTGACCACACATTTTTTGTATGGTCCGCACTTTCAGAATCTGCAGTCGCGATCCAAATAATACGGCCGCACTTCAGTAGCATCTACACTACCGGGTTTTAGTAAATTCACCATAACTTTAGCTACAAATTTCCAAATACTGAATGGTTTAACTTTCTGAAAACGAGACGCAAAGGGATATAACTTCAATTTTTGGATCATCTCCAATTTTTTATAGATTAAAATATATAAGATTCCAAAGTCAAACCATCAAACCTGCGGATTTCAGCCATTGCGGCCCGCACAATTTCCATTGCGGATCCGTGCGGAGTCGTCCGTACTTATCTTCGAGAGGCTATAGGGTTTTAGGAAACTACTCTTATTCATCTCCAATCGTGCAAGTGATGGTATACTAAATTCCCTATCTCTCATTCTCTCACAGATGGTGAGAACGCGTACGACAGACGTTGTTGATACCCAATTTTGCCCTAATATATTTTTTAGATGATATACATACTTTCAAAATATCATGATTTGCATTATTATTAATTTACAGGATTTACACAAGCATTTCTCATAATTTCCATAATTTTAGGGCTTTCAAATTAATATTTTCTTCGCACTAATTTTTATAAATATTCAGTAATTACTCTTTTAAAATATTTGTGATGACTTAATTACTTTAAATTATTATTTACATTTCTAATATATTTTTGAAATATTTTCACTCCATTTTTATAATTACTATGGTATTTTAGGCTATTCGCATAAATTTGCAATAATAGCCTACATTTTGCATTCTTATTGCTATTAATATTCATTTAGGGTCAAAATAATATTTTAAATTTCTTATAATCTCCTATTATTGTTTAGAGTATTAATTTGCATAAGTAGCATTTTTATATATTTATTTATCTATTTTATTAAATTATTTTCCTTTTTATTTTTATTTTTAAAAGCTGGCCCAAATTTTATTAATTTTTCGGACCAAACCCAAATCCCAGCCCAATACACTAACCCAACAACCCCATCCCAAACCTGTTGCGACCCGCTAGTCAAACCGACCCAGCCCATTTTAAAATCTTGGTCATTGATTGACTCCTATCTCTTGAATCTGGACGATATTCCGTCTACACACATTTGATTCTATATTGTGTGAGTCGGATTTTTTTTTTTTGCTGATTTACACTTTCGCTAAAATTAGGGCATATTTTCTCTTAAATTGATTTCAAATCGATTTGCATGTTTCTTTTCCTTGTTTATTGTTTATTTTACTCTGTTTCCTTATATGCTTACTCGACTTTTGACTACTATATAAACCCCTCCCATAACCCCCTTTGACAGACCTAATGACTGCTATTATTCTCACTATTCTCCTCTTTCACTCAGTCACTCATTCTGTTACACTCGAGCATTTTCTAAAATGGTTGAATTCTGGGCCGGCTGAAAGCCAAGGCCGTTAAAAAACCTTCTCCGGTGCAAGCACTACTCGGAGCCCTTCTCGAGGCTCTTGTGAACTTTGAAGCATCGAAGAACTGGGGTTCTTGCTATTAAGCTCTTTACTTTTCTTTTGCTCGTATAATTTTCTTTCTTTCCTTCTGCATACCTACATGTATTTGAATTATATGGGTATGATTTAGTTGTGAATCCCTGATATTGCGCTATTATGATAATGCTCCATATTCCTTAGTCATTCGATGATAGTTGAATGCATGAGATAGTTTACTGCTTTTTCCTTAGCTTGTGTTAGGCTAGTATATGTTCTTCATTATGGCCTGCATTTCTATGTTGATTCTTTGTTTTCTTCTGGAATCAGTTTTGTGTATCTAGCATCTGAATATTTTTTAGTTTTGAGCTTCAATGTGTGCCTATTTTGATATGAATCTGACTCTTAGGACTATATGTTGTTAGTTATATGATTTTCTTTATCCCTTGCTTTGGATACTATTGCGACTCGATGGAAACCTCCCTCCACTTTGAATGAATCATTTAGTGCCGATTTTTGTGTCTGATTGATTGTTATTTGTGTACTAGACACAACTATATGGGACACTGCTTTACTCTAAACATGTTTCCTTGCTACCCTGATCCCTAACATCACTTAAAATTTTAAGATAAACATTCCATTCTCCCTCAACTATGATTTTTCTTCCTTGCTAATATGCCTCCTAGTATGTCTTAACTCCCTATTCCTTCAGTGATTACTTGGCCTGTCATAATACGTGTTTCAATGCTGCCTTGCCTTCGTATGTGAATTAACATATTAGTCTTATGATGATAAGATGTATACTTAGCCTAAATTGGACTTCTTAGGTCTCAACCTGTTAGTGTTAATTTCTGTCAAGCTTTGCAAACATGTTCCTCCCCTAACTCTCTCAATATGTGTTTGTTATGTACTACTTTGTTTTATGCTGGAGTTCTACCGAACGAAGTCTTATGATCTGCTTGATTGGATTCTTTATATGCTCAACTTGACTATGTCTATTTTAAGTATAAGTGTATCACCTAACTTATGTCCCTCCATCACTATCCACTCTCCTTACTTGCTACTTATGCTATTCTGAACTCCTCATTCTTAGCTGACTGAATGCCAAGGCTACCTAGGTGCTATTGTTGGCCTCCCTAGTGTGATCACTTCTTAGGGTCTAATTGAGGCCCTTGTGAACTCTAACACACTAGGGCTTGGTCCTTAGTCACTCCCTCAATCTTAAAACTGCTCCTATCTCTTCCTATTCCATCCTGTTATTTGCTGTTGGTTCAAGTGATGCAACACTTGGTGTTGTGGTTGAATAAATTGGCTTTGGGCTTCTTTATGGACTCCTGAGTCATACATTGAATGTGGCTATTTGTTAAAGGCCTGGGTGTGCTATCTAAGAGTTATTGAAGACCCAAGCAATGCTGGGTATTTATTTTATTTGAGCCTGCTGTGGGCCTGTTATCATTATTATGTAATTTTTATATTCTTTTACTCATTATTGGGCCTGTAATAACCTTTGTATAAACAATATGGGTGTTCATAAAAAGGGAATGAGTAGAATTTAGTACCTACATGCAATGGGTAGATAACATGCCTATAGGACTTAATGATGTGTTTTCTATATGTATTGTTTGATTACGTGAGCACTATAGAGATCATGACATTAGGAGAAGCACACACACACACACATTACTTGTTTACCGTTAAACATTGGTGTTCAAATTCTATGTCTACTTCCACATATTTATAGACAGCATGCCTATAGAAAGTGAACACTCCTTCAATTTGCATGACTACTTTCAAATACATTAGAAACCTGCCTATAGGAACGAATATCAATGAATTTTCCTTCAATTCATTCCAGTTATTCACTAGAAATCATGCCTATAGGATTTTGATGACTTCATTCATTATTGTATCGCATTGATCACTAGAAATCATGTCTATAGGACTAAGTATAAATAAAACGAGTTCTAATCATCGATTGTTAGAGATCCCGCCTATAGGAATCAATTACTTGTTAATTGGTTAATATTATACTACTCAAACAATGTTTCTGAGCGTCACTTTTAGGAAAAATCTGGATAATTTCGGGACTCTTCCCAGCAGATTCTGCTATATTCAGTTCCATAGATCACTTAGGCATCACACATATAGTATTGGTAGCTTAAAATTTTCAACAACTAGCTTGCAATACCCACATAATTCTGCCTATAAAAGATATCCTGCATCTGAAATTCACCTGCATACTTTGATCGCCTAGAAAACATGTCCATAGGTCTAAAGATTCTGAATGCTGCCAATTCCTGATTGTAATGTGCGTTTGCGTGCACTGGCTGCTTAGGTGTGGAGGCCAACGTGGGCCTTTAATTGCATCTATGTGAAGTCTTTAGATGTTTTGTTTGTCGCCTAATTTTTACACTTTGAGCAGCCTAGATAAGGTCTATAACTATCCAAATAGAGGTCCAAAACCTCATGGACCATAGGTACGGGGCGGGTAATGCACGCATAGGGCACTACTTAGAACTAAATTAGAGAACTTTTAGGTGAACAACTTTAACATAGTAATCGGGTAGCAGGAGATAATAGTTTGTGCCTGCTGAATAATATGAGTAACACCCATCTAGAGGGAGTTATGAAATATTATTTATGTTGCACGGGGTGATCCTTTAGGCTAAAAAAACTTAGGACCCCCCCCCCCCCAATTCTCTTTCTTTTCTATTAGAATAGTTGTACCCCTCTGTCAAAGATTCTTTTTATAATAAATTTCTTAAATTTTGTGCTTCCGTTGTTTATTTGATCACGTAGACTAAGCCGTATAATTTAAATTCGGTGGGGAACCACAATTGTGGACCTCGAAGAGTTCCTAACACCTTCTCTACAAGGTAATTTTGAGCCCTTACCCGATCTTTGGTGATGTTGACTTGTCAAAAAGAGTTATCTGCAAATAGTGCCCTAACGCACCTTAAAATTGTTAGGTGGCGATTCTTCTCTTTTAATATTTAATACCTCCTTAAAAGAGTTGTCACATGTCGAAACCCAATTTCGCTAGAAAATGGGGGCGCGACAGGATGGCGACTCTGCTGAGGATTTGTACTTAGGCTCTTACCATAGCGAATTTGGCTTATATGGATTATTCCTCTTCAATAAAACATGCTTCCTCTCCCTTTTTCCTTTTATTTATCTAATTCATTGTTACATGCACATCACTCTCCAATTTTCCCTTTGTTTGCTTAAGTTCGTTGTAATATGCAAATCCCTTCCCTTCTCTGCCCTTCCTTGATTAAATTGGTTATAACATGCATATCCCTTTCCTATTCACCTTTATCTTCTCTAAACTGCTCTCAATTTGTTTAAACATCATATCTCTCCCACCCCTACTCCCTTGCTTACTTTATTACATTCCTTATATTCTGCGAACTAACTTCTTCTTTTGTCTTTCTTTTTACATATTTTTAATACTGCGTTTATTGCTTTCACATATTTATCATGCAAATACTTGGAAACGTGTTATTATCTTTGCATAAATCATGATCCACATCATATTCCACTCGTTCCTAATTAATAACATAGCAGCACTTGATAAGCAGTGCAGTCGACGGTTCCGTGCCTTTCCCTCTCAAGCTGTCCACTTGAGAATACCGGTCTAGACCCTTCTAGAAACCTCGCTCCAATATCAAATGTGCATGTATCATGTCAAACCTAGTATGGGTTGGAACATTGTTCATGTGATAACCCACTAAGATAAGCCTTGTCCAATGTCCGGGGGAATTTCCATAATCCTAATGGACATTATCACGTTATTTGCATTACTTAGAGAAAACATGCTGATATGTTGATCATTAATGTGTAAATAGTTAGATCCGGAGGGCGAAGGGATAACTCTTTGTTTTGCAGAAAATGAGGCATGAAGTCCCCAGGTTCGGCATGGTTCAAAATATCCCACCGTTATTGCTTGATTGGTGGAAGAACCTCTCACCTAGTGACAAGAATCATGTGAAAAGGGTCCTTGGTAATTTACCTTCTTTATTGCACATTTGGCCAAATAATGCATTGACTGAGGCCGTCACTATGTTTTGGGATGAGAAAAGAGCTGTCTTCTGCCTTAGTGACTAAGAAATGACCCTTTCTTAGAGGAAATAGGAGGCTTCGCTAGGCTGCCATAGGATAGTCCGGGTTTATTAGTACTAGAAAATCGCACTCCCCGCGGTTTTTTGAAAATGATGGGTTTCAAGAAAAATGATGAGTTACTCGGTCTGAAGTAGTCATACATCCCATTTGAATTCCTCTATGAACGTTATGGGTTGTGATGACCCAAAAGGTCATCTTATGTTTTAGAACTCAATTCTGCGCTTTTTAGCCTTAGAAATCTCATTTTTACCCTCCTCGATTTGCGTGCGCAGTCCAAGCATGTTTCTGCAAAGATTTTATGTTGAAAAATTGACGAAGATAATAATTGTTACCTTAAAAAGTTGATTTTAGTTGACTTTGATAAACGTTTTGTGTAAATGGACATGGACCTGTGTTTTGACGTTCCTGGTGGGTCTGTAGTGAAATATAGGACCTGGGCATATGCCCGGAATTGAATTTCGAGGTCCGTAACTCGAGATATGAATTTTTGGTGAAAATTGAAAGACTGAAAATCTAATGATTTTATGAAATTGGTTAATGTTTGATCTTGTTGGTATGGGGTCCGTATTTTGGTTCCCGAGCCCGGTTTAGGCCCATTATGATATTTATACCTTATCCTGTGAAATTTGGTGAGAAACGGAATTGATTTAACGTGATTCGTACGTCCGATTGAAAAAAATAGGAATTTTAAAGTGTTCTTGAGAATTCATATGTTTTGGTGCTAAATTCGTAGTTTTAGGTGTTATTTTGACGATTTGATCGCACGAGAAAGTTCGTATGATGTTTTAGGACTTGTGTGCATGTTTGCTTTGGAGCCCCGAGGGCTCGACTGAGTTTCGAATAGGCTACGGGATGTTTTCGACTTGGAAAATTTCGAAGGAAATTGTACTCACCCGAGCCCTCGGGACCGCGTAGACTGGGTCGCGAACGTGGAACAATAGGGCCATTACCCTTTGTGAACACGACCTATCTATCGGGAACGCGAAGAAATGGGATCTGGGGGAAGGGAATTGATCAATCATCGCGAACGTGGCATTTGGCTCGAGAATGTGTAGGCTGGGGGGAGTAAGCCTTCGCGAACACGAAGAGTATCTCGCGAATGCGTAGGCTAATAGGGCCATAGCTTTGCGATCGCAACTGGCCCTTTGTGAATGCGAAGAAGGCCTGTCCAGTGAATTAAAAATATATCAAAAGCGGTAATTCTTCAATATTTCACAACTCTTTCACTAGAACTCGACCTAGGGCGATTTTTTAAGGGGGAATTCAACACCAAATCATAGGTTTGCACTCTTTAGGTCATTTCTTTCAATTTCCATTATCACCCATTAAAATTCCTAGTCCTAAATCTTGTTCTTTCATGGTAGAAATTAGGGATTTTGGGAGAATTGAGGGGGGGGGGGTTACAAATTGGGGATTTAGTCCTCGATTTGGGGTTGGATTCAAGAATTAATTACATATTTGGGCTCGGGGGCGAATGGGTGAATGAGTTTTGGTCCGAACCTCGAGTTTTGACCAAGCAGGCCCGGGGTCGATTTTTGACTTTTTGAGAAAAAGATTGGGAAACCTAAATTTATGTATTGAAATTGATTTCTTTAGCGATATTTAATGTTATTGAGTTAATTATGGCTAGATACAAGTGGTTCCGAGGTGGAAACTAGAGGAAAAGCGGTAATTGAGTAGTGAAGGGCTTGTGGATCGAGGTAAGTATTGTGTCTAACCTTGACTTGAGGGAATTAGGAACCCTCAGACTATGCGATTATGTGAAATCCATGTGAGCGACGTATATGCAAAGTGACAAGTGCTTATACGTCGCCAAATTATATGTTCTCCTTGATTTACTACTTCCCTTTAATTGTTTCATTCCCTGTCTTAATTGCTATATGCTCTAAATGCTTCCTTGCTTAACTGCTACGTGTTAATCAATATCTTCTCCTGTTAGCTATGTCAGTTCTTCCCATAGGTTCCCTAATCCCTGCTATTTGCTTAATTTGACTGGTTTGCACCTTCTTATTGTAAATTGCTGGATTGGTCTCGTTATGTCGTATTATTTAAGTAGACTTTATATTGATCAAGGGTTCATTTGCTTGGTTCAGTTTGAAATTTATTTATTGTAAAGGCCATGTGATTTAGACTGTAAATTGATTGTGTACATTGAGTGTTTGGTACTGATATGGTGGGATCGGGATACACGCCGTAAAAGGAGGAATAATGGAGGATAGATAAGGAGGAATAAGGGTGAAAATGTTTAAACGGTAGGATCGGGTTGCACGCCGCAACAGGAGGAATAAGGGTGATTTGATATGGTGAAATAAGGGTGAATTATCCTATTGATATTGATATATGGTGGGATCGGGTTGTGCGCCGCAACATATATATATTATTTACTTTATTGTATTTGTTACGGAGGAATAAGGGAGAATGTTGTGATGTATGGTGGAATCGGGTTGCGCGCCGCAACAAAACTATATGTTTCTATTTCCTGAACTGCATTTCTTTCCGGTATTTCTTTCATTATCTGATATAGTAAGGACTGGTAACTTTGACCGATTCACTCTAGAGGCTGTGGTTATCGGTTTCAGTTCGTTGTTTTGTTTTGCTCTATATTTCTATTATTCTTTCATTTATCTACTGCATACAGGTTTTGTATAGATGCCCCGCCTTAGCCTCGTCACTACCTCATCGAGGTTAGGCTTGGCACTTACCAGTGTATGGGGTCGTTCGTACTGATACTGCACTCTGCACATTGTGCAGATTTTGGAGACTGTTCCAACAATGGTCATTAGTTAGCTTAGGTCGGATATCTGTGGAGACTTGAGGTACGTATGTTCAGCGCCTGTAGCACCCGGAGTCACAATCCTATTTTCTTTAGCTGTATAATTTCTTCCAGACAACTTTATACTTATTTCAGACCTTTATGTGTATTAATTTATAAGCCCGTGAACTCGTGACACCAGATTCAGGGAATTGTAATAGACGATTGGTTGTTTAAAATTCCGCATTTGTACTGAAAATATGTCTGTTATTTCAATTCGTTATCAATGTTATTGTCTAAACTGTTAAAAAGAAGTAAAAATATTCTAACGTTGGTTTGCCTAGCAAGTGAATTGTTAGGCTCCATCACGATCCCGATGGTGGGAATTCCGAGTCGTGACATGGGAATAGCAAGTCATATAGCCTTCACCATGATGAACTTGCCATTACTTTCTTGGGTTGGACACATCGCCGAGTTTTTGTGTTCATTGTCTGTTTTTTGGGGTTGCTGATATTTCTGATGAAAGGGGGAAGAATCCACACTCGCTTAGGCATGGTCGCTAGGAATCTAATGGAAGGAATTGAGGGAAAAACTTACAATATCATCCCTATGATCTTGGCCAAAATGTACCGCGCTCTAGATCAATGCAAGCAGGGGTATGGGCACTTCGAGGGGTGTAATCTGTTGCTGCAGGTTTGGTTATTAGAACATTTCCAGAGAGGTGAATATTGTTAGGAGCTTCTGGGACGACCATTGAATGACTACATATCCTACCATCATCCAAAATGAATGACATTTATCCCAGATAGGTTTGTGCAACCTAGAAGTGCTGTGAGCTGGGTACATTTCTTCAGCAATTTGACTGACGAAAAGGAACATTGGATGTTTAAATGCTTCCCTAGCAGCGAGTTCATCATCAAGTGAAGAGAAACTATTCATCTAGTGATGATCGTATTAAGAGGAACCTATCCTTATGTTTCTATCATGGTTGGTAGATGATAGAGCGGGAGATGTCAAGCCAGGAATTAATCTGAAAAATAGGGTTATAGACGACGCTGTTGAAGCACAAGTCAAGTATAGGATGTTGCGCAAGAGGGTCTTCGAGTTTGAAGCTAGGAATTTGGAACAACACAAAGTGGATATGGAAGAAATCAACGAAAGGAAAGAAATCGCTACTAAATAAACATAGAGGTTGGAATATCTGGAACAGGGATTGATAGAGCTCGAAGGAAAGATGAGAAAGAGGCTCGCAGATTGTCAAAACACGGATGGCAGCGAAGGAGGTCATCTAGCAAGGGCTTACTTATTATTGGACATGTGCAACCTGGGGAACTTGATTGATGGATCCAAGAAGGCCAAGCATCGAGAAGGTCCCTTTATGGCCAAGTAAATTAGGAAGCAATGTCTTTACTACTTTCTATATTCGTTTAGATTTTTGATTGTAATAAGGTGAATGCCATTAGTTACTTTCTCATTATTGTCGTTTTAGTAAAGATTTGACTCGTTTTCACACTAATTAAATGACGCAATTATTGGCATCAATTTTCTCCAAGTCTATGTGTCACCTAGGCCTACCTCAGGCACAATGAGGTCCCTCAAATTAGGACACGAATTTATTTCTACAACACATGTTCAATATCGCAAACATCCTTTTAATACTCCTTACTGACTTGGTTACCTTTTGTGTTTGTTTTCCTTTGTTTATTCCCATTCCCCAAGGTTGGTTCGTGCATACTGGAATCGTCCGCATATCATACCAGATCCAGAGGTCCTCCACCTCCTCCTCCACCTAGTGATCCCAAGAACAAAGGAAAAGCCAAAATGGATGATATGAGTGGTATTAGGAAAGACAATTCTACCCACGCAGATAACATTGAAACTTCAGACGGTCGGAGTACTCCAGCGCAGAATGATTTGGTCTTAAGTCTGGAACAGAAAATATTGGAGCTACAAGGGGATCTTGAGCAGGTCCAAAACTTGGCAAACCTTTCCCTCATCCTAAATGTCCCTGACATCAACCAACAAAACACGAATGCCCAAAACCCGACACCTCCCCAAAACACACAAAACCAAAATCCGCAAAATCCTCTCGCGCCGTATCAATATGCCACGCCTCCTCAAAACCACAATCCTCCGCCTGTACCTACTCCTCTACAACACCATCACCATCCCACTCAGTATCCACAAACCACTACTTACCACACTCCTCAAAGCGCACCAAAGCCTACCCCTGATCCCGAAAATTCAACCAACGACCACCATTATGCCCAGATCCCCGGAGTCCATCAATGCAATCCCATATACGTGTAAACTTTACCCTATACCCCACAATATACCCTATATATAGCCGAATCTGCCGAGAAGGACCTGCTCATCAAGAACATGATGGAAGAACTCAAGAAACTTACTGGAAGAGTTCAAAGTGTCGAAGGGGGAAAAGACATTGAGGGTTTGAATTATGAAGAGTTGTGTATTTAGCCAGATATAAGAACTGCCAGAGGGTTACAAACCTCCTAAGTTCGAAATGTTCGACGGGGCTGGTGATCCGAAGGTGCATTTGAGAACGTATTGTGACAAGCTTGTAGGGGTTGGAAATGATGAAAAAATCCTCATGAAGCTGTTCATGAGAAGCCTCACTAGAGACGCCTTGTCTTGGTACATTAGTCAAAACCCAAAGAAATGGGTTAATTGGGTGATCATGGAATCGTATTTCATGGATTGGTTTAGGTTTAACACAGAAAATACACCAGACGTTTTCTACATTTAGAATCTCAAGAAGAGGCGAACAAAAACTTTCTGCGATTATGCTACCCGGTGGAGGTTTGAAGCTGCAAAAGTAAGGCTAGAATTAGAAGAAGAACATATGAATAAGTTCTTCGTCAGAGCTCAAGATCCGCAATACTACGAAAGACTGATGATTATTGAGAACCATAAATTTTCTGACATCATCAAGTTGGGAGAAAGAATAGAAGAAGGGATCAAAAGCGTAATGGTTACAAATTTTGAAGCACTCCAAGCCACGAATAAGCCTCGCAGTCAGGAGGTATCTCCAAAAAGAAAGAAGTAGATGTAGTAATGGTAGCCCAAGGTCCGAAATCTTCTCTTACATACCAAACACCCCCACCTACATACCAGCCTTCACCTCCCAGATACCAACAACCTGTCACCACTTACCATACTTATAACACCCAACCAGCATACTACCACTCACCACCAGCCCACCAAAACTACTAAAAACCTAGACTAAATTTTGACCGCAGACCACCCAGATAATACACCCCAATTGTTGAACTCATAGACCAACTGTACGAGAGACTGAAGGCTTCCGGTTATGTCACTCCCATTCCCGCTGTTGCTATGGAGAACTTTTCCCAATGGATCAATCCAAATAAAACATGTTCCTATCACTCAGGCATGAAGGGTCACACTATTGATGAGTGTCATACTTTTAAGGAGAAGATTCAGCCATTAATTGACACCAAAGTCATACAGGCAAAGGAGGTCGTACCCAACGTCTGTAACAATCCTTTCCCGGATCACATGGGTGAAGGGGTAAACGTGATAGAGATCGATGAAGAATGGGACTCGGAAGGGTCAACTGGACTCATTTAAGAAGGGGATAATCCTAGAATATCTCCAGTCACACTCACACCTATCGTGGTACAACCTCAGGCACCGATTGAAGTTGAGGTAGCCGCACCAACTTTATTTGAGGTTGAAGTAACAACACCCTTCACCGTGATGGTAGCACCTACGCCGTCTTTTAAGTCTAATACTGTACCTTGGGACTATGTTGCAGAAGCAAGAAGAGAAGGAAAGACAAAATGGAAGAAACAGGTGAAGCACAAGGCATGGACAGAACTGGTAGGGTTTATACGCCCGAGTATTTAGGAGGAATAAGCAAAGAAACCGCATGTTATTGATACTGGAACTATCAGGAAGTGATCATCCATAGGGACGGAAGTAACCCCATTTATACCAATCAGACTGTTCCAGTCGTCGAGAATAGAAGGAAATTGGGTGGATAAACATACCACCACATCGAGCGCGTCAATGCAATTGAGAACGACAAATGGTGGAGTAGTAAGATAGAAAGCATATTAGCATGGACAAGGTATGAACCCGACAAGGGTCTCGACAAGAATCTCCAAGGGATTACCAAATCGATACAGCTAAAGCGTCACGGTACAACTTTTAGGCTTGGGTATGAATACACCTGGCAAGAGTATCATAATTGATCGCCACCATGGCAAGGTCCTTATTACCCTCAAGAGCAACCAGTGCCACATTTGAGACAGTCATTTCATCAAGCTGACATGATGTGGGGATCCGAAGAAGATGAAGTTCTAGCTGGCATAAGGAATATGTTTCTGGATAATGAAGACATGGACTGCAGTGCGATAGTTGAGGAGGAGGAGGAGGAGGAAGGCCTTATTATTAAGACAATGGAGAAGGGAGTTGTTCTCAAGAATTGGACTGTTGCACCATCAAGAACCCGTCGAGTTCCTGGGTAGCCTGGCAATTAGCATCATTTATATTTGAAAACAATTTTATGGGCATTTAAGACATTTTCAATATTTTGTTTTTAAATGTATTTTGTTCGAATCATCGAACTGCACTTGTTTGACGTTTTTAAATATTTATCAGTAGATTGCTGTTTTAGTATTTATTATTATCCTTTACCTTTTCTCTCTACCGCGTTATTATTACTTATCCTGATGAACCTATGACTGTGACATGTAATGAGACAACGCAACATAAGGATAGTGATTCAGAGGACCTGGAAGAGGATATAATACCCGAGGACATTATCAGGGAAATGAAAAATTTTGAAAACAAGCCTAAGTCCAATTTGGATGAGACTGGAATAGTTAATTTGGGAGACTTTGAAACAGTCAAGGAAACTCATGTAAGCATTCACCTATCACCGTCAAAGAAAGAAGAATACATTCGGTTCTTGAAGAAGTACGAGGATATTTTGGCATCGTCCTATGATGATATGACTGGTTTGAACACGTCCATAGTGGCTTATAAACTACATACTGATGTGTCGTAAATTTCAGCACATTTGATACCGATTACATAGACTTTAGTTCATCTTTCAATGAATTTTGAGTCAATTCTTATGAACTTTTGATATTTTGTAGTGTATGAGGCTTGAGGATCCAGAAAGGCGGAAAAGAAGTCAAAAATTATCAAAAGAGCATAAAGGAGGCAATTATGCGGTCGCGTAAATGGTATACCGACAGCATAACCATCGCAGAAAGAAGCAGATGTCTGGGCAATTGAAGAGGTGAAAATGCGATCCACTATGCGGTCGCATAAAACTTATGCGGTCCGCATAGTTGTCGCGCCCCCTTTTTCTCCTCTCGGAATATCGGGTTTATGACATTGGTTGGGACAACTCTTTCCTTTTGGGAAAGGGGTTTGCATATTTTGAAGAGTCGCCACCTAACGATTTTAGCGGTGCGTTAGGACACCTAAGGGGTTCAATTATAACTAAGTTGCTAACCATAGATTTGGGTAAGGGCTTGAAATTATCCTAAGGGGAAGGTGTTAGGCACCCCTCAGGGTCCACAAGTGTGGTTCCCGGCCAAATGGTTTCGTGAATTTGTACAACTAGCAAATAACAAGTAAAGGCTCAAATAAGAGGGGATTTAAATCTTAAGCATGAAGATGTTTAGAAATAGTGGAGATGATTACGAACTAGCATATACAGGTGTCCTAAGTTTATAATAATATGGATCACATCAATGCAATACCTGATAATAACTCCTCGAAGAGGGGCTACACGTGGTATTAGCGCACTGGTCATCATATCCATATTCCACCCTTCCCACCCCGCGAAGGTAATTAAATCGTGTGTTGGTCACGGACTTTGTTGCGTGCTATTACCCATCCCACCCTATCAGCCCTGGAGGAAGCTAGGACTATTATCCTAACAGGAAGTACTAGGTTGAACCCTAGGTTTAAAAGGACAAGATTCTAAGGGACAAACAATGACAATTAGGAATTCAGATAAGGGGAATACAAATAGGAGCAGATACGACTCAAACACAAGTAAGGCCTTATTAACTTCAAAACCTAAGGCATGATATCTAGGTGAGAATGCAATAGTGAGGCAGCCTTATTACTGATTTTAGAAGATGAATTTTATCAGTTCCTTACTGAATATAACCATTAATAGTCAAGCTGCAGGTATAAGGAGTATGCTTCCAGTTTTAATAGATTTAACACCTAAAGCTTGCCTAAGCGTATGGAAACACCCAGTAATTATCCAGATTATTAAAGAAACTGTTACAAGTTAGTTTGCCTAAACATGCTGCACTTAGGTATTGTGAAATAGAGAACTATTACCAGTTGTTTGGAAATATGGTGAAATTATTTTTTAGGGCCTTTTTCATGCAATCAGTAGTTAAAGTAGGTGTTGAATGAGGTCCTAAGACATGATATCTAATATGCACACATAGGGATACAGAATGGGTAGTATGTAGAATTCCTAGGAAGGATTTCTAAATGCGTAAAGTTACAATACTTGAACATGCAATGCAGCAAGTATGAGGATGACTTGTTTATTAGTGCATTATTATCTAAGCATGATTCCTAGGCGTATCACAACATTACAGTGATATTAGAACTGGTTTACATGAATAACATGCTTATATTAACGATTAATCATAGAGCATGATTTCTATATGATAAATGATAATACCATAATAAGATGTTGAAGCAGTGAACATAGACCTAAGATAAAAAAACAACTGCATGATATGCTCGCGAACAATCAGACCTAAGCATGAATTTCTAGTGCACACGTAAGAAATGTAAACCTAGAGGCATGATATCTACCCTTTAACATGGATAATCTATATAACTACCCTTCCCTTTCCACTATCCATTCCTAAATATCTATTTACAGATTATTACAGGCCAGGAATTATGAATTACACAACCAAAGGAAAAATAAGAAGTTACTTCTATAGCTAGTTTCCAATTAGGCCCAGATCTTCCAAACCTCAATGCCTTTGGTGTTTCATAGCCTTTCATAGTTCGAGTGTGTCAAAGTTCCCTAAGGACCTCAAGGGCTCCCGGGCAGTGCTCACACCCATACATAGCCAAAGAGTTAAACATGTGCAGTGTGGGAAGTGCCAACCTTGTGTGTCAGAGTTCAGAGGGAACTCAAAGGGTCCCCAAAGCAGTGCTCGCACAAAGGGGGCTAAACATAGACTTCTAAGAGTATATGTGAGAGTGCTTTTATATTTTTTAAAAAGGGTTTAAGTAAGAAACATTTTTGAGAAAGGGTAAGTAAGAAAACAATTTTGAAGAAGTAAATAGAATCTTAACATCACAAAAGGACCAAGGATAGTCCAACAATCACAAACAAGGGTAATGGGATTTGAGGGACAAATACAGAGCATGTAAGGGCAGACATGCAGCAGGCAGATACACACGTATACATATAATCAGAAACTCCTAAGGGTCTATACGATTAGGGGTACAGTAAAGTGCTAGGTTAGATTAACAACTGAGGCCATGGTTAAACTAATGTACCAGTCATAGGCATGTAAGAAGTAGGTGCTAAATACAGAAACATGCTGATCATAAACAAATAAAGCCTAACTTACATGCGGAGGGGAGTTCAGGATCCTAGATATATGTTGAAGAATAAGTAAGCAAATTGGAAGCATATTGAATTACAACAGTAGTAGAAACATGTTGGTTTAGGACTGAAGTCTAAATTAGAATATACCAGTGAAGTGAAGAAAGCAGTAACACAAACAGGAAAGTTGGAGATGCTCAATAGTTAGCCTTGGCTTGTGGCCGGCTAACTTAGAATAGTAGTAGTTAGCACAGAAGAGAGAGCAGAGAGTCTTTTAAATTGTGTGAGAGAGATTTTTTTTTGAATAGATCAGTTCCTCTATGTGTTTGTGTATGAATAGAGTATATATAGGTTTGAAAATGAGTAGTGAAATAAGGTAAGGAATAATAGTTTAACATAATTATAGAAATAATGTCCAATCATAATCAATCATAGATCTGGACTCCCTTTCATTAGGGAGTCATAATTCAAACGACACAATTAAAGTTAAATAAGGAAAAGAATCAACTATAAAACTGACATTTACCATAAAAGGAGTAGTACGGTATATAGCAAGCAATTAAGTCTAGGTACATGACACACAATTAGGGAGAGTATATGTCAGACAATCAGCAGCAAATTCGTGCACATAAATAGGGTATAGTACAACTTAATTTTGAAATTTAGTCACAAGAATCACGGATGGGATTGAAAATCACAGGGACTCAATGCTAAATAAGGAAAGTATCACGCAGACAAGGAAACAATTCGAAAATCAATACAGAGTTTACAAGGAAAATACACAAAGTCACATATTCAGGGAAGATATCACAAGTCTAAGGAGTTTACACATAAATCAGTATAAGTTATTGTGTGAACAATCAATAAGGCAAACAGTCAGTCCTATTAATCGTTAAAAAACATGTATTGAACAAAATCAGAGAAACCCTAAGCAAGTATTTGGAGAAACAATAGCAAATCGAAACCCTAACAACAAAAGTACGGCAAGAAGTATAGAACTCAGAGAGAAGCCAGAAGAACATATAGATAAATGATACAGACATAAACCTTAAAAAAATTAGGGTTTCATCAGAATACTTAAGAGTAAAAGAGGAGATTTAAGCAGAGCGTTTAAAAAACATACTGGAAATCAATTTTAATACGAAAATCAGAAGATCAAACGTTTAAAAAGGGGGCAAGAAACCCTAGTTCTCAAAAATGCATAATCGTTTGAAAAGCATTGGGGATTTAAAAGAAAAATGGGTGAAAACCTCAGGATGAACATAGATATATCATAGATCTAAGAAGATCGGAAGATCTTAGAACTAGGGTTTCCAGAGAAAACCCAAAAAGAGAAGAGAGACTTAGATATTACCGGCGTTGGCCGGAAAATTCAAGGACCTCACTCGAATGGCCATAGGAGGTCGAAAAACATGACATGAGATCGGAGATGGGAGTGTACTGCCTCAGGATCGCTTGAAATCCTCCATCGGTGAGACAGACATGAAAGGCGGAGCCATTGGGTCAAGGAGAGGTGAGAACCTCATAGCTTCTGGCAAAGGAGGTGGCCGGAGAAGGAGAGGCAGAGCTCGAAGAAGGGGGAAGGTTCTAGAGAGAGTTTCAGAGAGAGAGAGAGACGGTTGAGTTACGAATGAGGGGGTAAATGAATGGAGGGGGGGTAGTCTTCTAGGGTCTTTATTTGGTAAGGACTAATCTGGTCCGTTGATCAGAAATGATCAACGGTCCAGATTAAAAATGGGATTGGGTCGGGTGGCTCTAAGTAGACTGGGCCTGGTATTTGGGCTAATTGAATTGGGGTTGGGGTCCGATTGGATTTAGGCTAGAATTTAAATAGAGAGTGGCTAACTATTAAATACCCAATTAAAATTAACTAAAATAATTTATAAAATAGATGATAATTGCGAAAAATGAAATTGATGCTTAGTAATTTAAATTACATGATTAATAAGTATTAAAGAATGTAAACGACTAATTATTGGATAAAAATAGTATAAAACATATGATTAGGCTATAATTGCAAAGTTATTCCAATTATAGGCAAAGAGTGCCAATTTGGTTGATTGTGAAATAATTTGGTCTTAATAGGATTAAAAATAATATATTAAGTCAAGAAATATTTTTGAAATCATCTGTGATGCAATTTATAGTTAATTATTAGAAATGAAATACTGAATAAATTAATAAAAATATGGGAAAATTACGGAAGAATACCAATTTTATGAAAACATGTTTTTGAAGGTATATATGCAATTTTAAAATAATTTGAGGAAAAATTGTGTATCAACAATAGTGACCGCATAATTGGGATCAAGGAAGCTGAAATGGCACTTTTGCAGAAGAATATGCGGTCGCATAATGGTTATGCGGACCGCATAACTGACATGCGGCCAAGAAGTGGGTTCTGAGATTTGGGATTATGTGATGGATTTGAAGTTACGCGGACCACATATGTGATCTGCGACCAGTATGCGGTTGCATTACTGCTCTGCAGAGTCATTTTTGTCCAATTTTGTGTCCGACTTTTAGCCCAGTATAAATGGATTTATTAGGATTTTTGTGTGTCTACTTGTCTGAAAAAGAGACTACAATTAAAGGCATTGAATATAAATCATTAAACCTGGCGGCTGCTCGCTCTTTGATCAGTGATTCACCGGCCACTAGATCGATGAAGAATCTCTCTAAAATCTGCACTTCTTTTGGAAGCTTTAGAAGAAAGATTCTTGCACTTGCAACAAACATTATGACTTTAAATAGTGTTCTATGTTTGCATTTTAGTATGAGTGGCTAGTTTTAAATACTAAGTTTGCGGACCCTAAATGGTTGTAATGTTAATGGGTGTTTACCATTGGATATATCTATAATGTTTGGCTGATATTTATTCATTTCTCATTCTTCATTTAGTGTTGGTGGTTGCAAACATTAACAAGTGAATATGAAAGTGGTTTAGGGTTTGGTAGAAGTGTTACTCTTAACAAGTGAATATCGGTGTTCATTTAGTGTTACTCTTTCTTTACTTGGAAAAGTGGTTTAGGGTTTGGTAGAAGTGAATATCAAAAACTCAAGGCTTTAAACCTTGTTTAATAGAATCACTTAGGAATAAGTGAATTCTATTTGGCATAAATTGATTATTCTTAATTGCAATTCTTTTATATTTGGAAAAATCATAAAGAGAGTCATTTGGAAATCATTTGCATATCAAAGGACCTCCAATTAGAAATATATCATATTAACACCGATAGCATTACATTCTATTGAAGTGGACACAACCTTGGTTTCTTTAATCAAATTAATTACGATCTTACAAAATATACTTGTCTTCATTTCAATCAATTACAACAATCTTTTTAGCTAACGGAATAGAATTACGATTTAAGTCAAACTTCACACTACTCAAGTAATCTTTTCCCACTTATTCCCTGTGGGATTCGACCCCAACCTTGTCGGGTTATTATATTTGACATCGACCGCTTTACACTATTTATTAAAGTTTAATTTGAGCGTATCAAAGTTTAGCGCCATTTCCGGGAAATACGGTTTTGAAATTACTAAATAGTGTGCACTTCACTTTACATTTTTTCTATTCCATCACACTTTTCTTTCTTTCCTTGGTGTGATAGGTAAACATGGCCGATTATGAGGAAGAAGAGAATCCCTATTCGTTTATTGAGGATTATATTAAGGATACCAACACCATTGTCCTTCCGTGAGTTGATGCTTCTACCTTCAAGGTAGAACATGATCTAATCCTAATGCTCAAGGCATAAGGATTATTCAGAAACTCTACTGATGATGATCCAACGCAACACCTTAGAAATTTTCTGGGTGTGTGTGCAATGCATAAGCAGAACAATGTGATAGATGATGCCCTGATAATGCGGGTATTCAAGTACTCACTAGATGGAGAGGCGAGAAAATGTATTCAAAATCTACCTCCTCATTCTATACACTCTTGGCCTGAACTCGTCCGTGCTTTCTTAGTCAGCTGGTTCCCACAAAGCAAGAAATCCGAGCTCAAAGATAAAATCTTCTTCTTCAAACAACTACCAGGAGAACACTTACATGAGGCATGGGACTGTTTCAAGCTATACTTAGTGAGGTCTCCGAATCATGGTTTTTCGGATACAATCTTGTTGGAGAAATTTTACATGGGTTTGGATCCATTGAACCAATCCATAGCTAAAAATGCGGCAGATGAATCTTTCATGGACAAAACATTTCCAATGATTACACAGATTCTAGACAAGATATGTGAGCACAACCAAGTTTGGCACTCGAAGATACCAAGGGTGGAATTGCGTACGGTACTCCCTCTCAAACCAACATGATTAAAGAGAACCAAGAGAGAGACCAAGTGATTTCTGGGCTTGCCACCAACATTAATGTGTTAACCAAGATGTTTACAAAAAGTCAGACAAATAAAGTAAATGTTGTGGAAGACATGCAACCCATGGTGAATCAAGAGTGCGAGGAAGCAAACTATGTCTATAATTCTCAAGGTGGTTATCACCAACAAAATCAATAGAGGCAAAACCCGCAAGGTCAAGGCCATCAACAGTGGTGCAATGATCAAGGTTGGTCAAGTCAAGGTAATTGGAGCAACAACAACAACAACAACTATGCAAACCGAAGTCCAAACCCCTATGTTCCATCAAAAGGGCAATACTCTAAATCCTCGCAATATAAGAAAGGTTCTTCAAGTGAGTCCAAGTTGGAGGGCATGCTTTAAAGAATTTTGCAAAATCAAGAAAGAGTCGACACTTCAATGAAAAACATGGACGGACTTGTGGGGTCACACACCCCTTCCATACAAAAGCTTGAAATGCAAATGCAAGATTTGTCAAGAGAGAAAAATCCCAAGTTAAAGGGCACACTCCCAAGTGACAGAATTCCCAACCCTAAAGGTAATGGGAGTGGTCCAACTTCTCATTGCATGGAAATCACCACGTGAAGCGGAAAGGTACTTCAAGGAGAAAATGAACAAGTGGATGGAGTAGATGATCTTGAGCAAGAGGGTGAGGCACAAGTCGAAGTGTCGGTTGTCGTTGAAGTTTAAAATCTCCCCAAAGAAGTGAAAGTCCAAGAATCACACCATGTTGAGGTAAAGGAAAAGGTAAAAGAGGCCCCAAACGCTCTAGCACCAATTCCTCGACCTACCCCTATGTTTCCTCAAAGACTTGCTAGGAGGGCGGAAGATAGCAAGTTCGAGAAGTTCTATGACATTCTAAAGCAATTGTCGGTGAACATACCATCTTTAGAAGCCTTCCAAGAGATGTCGGGATTTGCTAAATACTTAAAGTACTTGATAACCAAGAAAATATCCACCAAGAATGAAGTGGTGAGTCTGAGTCACCGGGTTAGTTCCATTATTGCAACAACAACCGTCGAAAAGAAATAAGACCCGGGAGAATTCACCATCCCATGTACTATTGGCTTACGAGATTTTGCAAGACCTCTTTGTGAAAATGGGGTCAGCATTAAATTGATGCCTCTTGCTATTTACAATCAATTGGGGTTAAGCTTTCCGAGACCTACAAGCATGATTTGAAATGGCCGATCATTCAATCAAAAGACCAGTGGGAATTGTTGACTATGTCCTAGTGAAAGTGGGCAAGTTCCTCCTTCCGGCTGATTTTGTGATCCTTGACTGTGTTGTTGATAAAGAAATTCCTATCATACTGGGGAGACCATTCCTTGCTACTGGAAGAGCACTTATGGATTCGGAACGAATGAGATCAAGTTCTGAGTTTATGATGAAGAGGTCACCTTTCAAGCAAGTAAGGGTATGAAGTTGCCACATGCATATGAAGGAACCTCAGTCATTGATGTTGTTGATGAGGTAGAGGATGCAAGTGAGATGAATATGGAAGAAGAGTGCATAGGTGAGGCCTTGGCAGCTATATTAGTGAATTTTGATGGTGAAGACATGGAGGGGTACATGGAAGCGGTGAATGCACTAGAAGGACGTGGGTCCTACACTTGTGCACCAAAGAAGCTATCTCTTGACTTAGAGAATAGAGTCACCCCCCGCAAAACCCTCAATTGTTGAGCCGCCACAACTTGAACTCAAGCCACTTCCACCACATTTGAGGTATAAATTTCTTGGCTCCAATGATACTTTACCTGTAATTGTTTCTTCGTTGTTAAATAATGTGCAGGTAGGTCATTTATTGAATGGCCTAAGGGAACACCGACAAGCCATTGGGTGTAGTGTACATGCGAGGGATTCCCGCTGGAATTGTGAGCACAAAATACAATTGGAGCAAGGAAGCAATCCTAGTGGAGAACCAAAGAAGATTAAACCCATCCATGCAAGAGGTGGTGAAGAAGGAAATTATCAAGTGGTTAGATGCCAGGGTAGTCTACCCCATCGTCGATAGTTCTTAGGTGAGACCGGTGCAATGTGTGCCGAAGAAAGGAGGCATGACCGTGATCCACAAAGAGAAAAACGAGCTCATCCCGACAAGGACTGTGACTGGATGAAGAGCTTGCATGGACTACCGGAAGCTCAAAAGTGCTACTTGCAAAGACCATTTTCCTATGACTTTTATTGGTCAAATGCTTGATCTGCTAGCGGGAAGGTCATTCTATTGCTTCTTTGATGGATATTCCGGCTATAACCAAATCAACATTGCATTGGAATATCAAGAGAAGACAACTTTCACATGTCCATATGGGACCTTTGCCTTTAGCCGGATGCCATTTGGGATATGCAATGCTCCGGCTACCTTCCAACGGTGCATGATGTCAATTTTCTCAAACATGGTGGAAGATATCTTAGAGATGTTTATGGATGACTTCTCGGTAGTGGGTGATTCCTTTGAGCATTGTCTTGACAACCTTAGAGAAGTTCTCCAAAGGTATGAATAAACAAACCTTGTGCTAAACTGAGAGAAATGTCACTTCATAGTGGATGAGGGCATTGTCTTGGGCCACAAATTTCTAAACAAGGCATAGAGGTTGACCGGGCCAAGATTGAAATTATTTCAAGCTTCCTCCAGCCACTTTAGTATAAGGTGTCTGAAGTTTTTTGGGGCACGCCGGCTTCTATAGGAGTTTTATCAAAGACTTATCCAAAATTGCAAACCCTATGTGCAAGCTCCTTGAAAAAGATGCCAAGTTTGTATTTGATTAGAAGTGTCTCAATAAATTTGAGGAATTGAAAGAGAGTCTCACCACAACACCTATAATTGTCACACCGGATTGGTCCCCATTTGAACTCATGTGTGACGCCAGTGGTATAGCTATTGGGGTGGTGCTTGGTCAACGGCATAACAAAGTCCTTCATCCTGTCTACTATGCAAGCAAGACGCTCAATGGTGCTCAAGTGTATTATACTATGACTAAGAAAGAACTTCTTGCCATTGTCTATGCTTTTGAGAAACTTCGGGCCTATTTGTTGGGATCCAAGGTGATAGTCTACACTGATCATGTTGCTCTTCACTATCTTATGGCGAAGAAGGATGCCGAGCCAAGATTGATTCGGTGGGTCCTCTTATTTCAAGAGTTTGACTTTGAAGTCAAGGATCGAAAAGGAACAGAAAATCAAGCTGAGGATCACCTATCGGCTTGAAGAAGAAGGGAGGCCAAAATAGAACTTTGAAATCAATGATGCTTTTCCATATGAGCACATGTTATCCTTGTCTGACACATTTGCTCCTTGGTATGACGATATTTCTAACTACTTGGTTAGTGACCTTGTCCCCTATGGATTATAAACATATCAAAAGATAGATGATGTGTTATGGGCATATCGCACATCATTTAAGACTCCCATTGGCACTTCTCTATACTGGTTGGTTTTTGTCAAAACATGTCACTTGCCAGTAGAGCTTTAACACAAAGCAATGTGGGCATTGAAGAAACTGAATCTTGAATGGGCTGAGGCTGCTAATCTGAGAATGACACAACTAAATGAGATGGAGGAATTCCGTCTCCATGCCTATGAGAGTGCATCCATGTACAAGGAAATGATGATGTTTGTCCATGATAAGAAGATCTTTAAGCAGGAATTCAATTCCGGTGACTTGGTCTTACTCTTCAATTCAAGACTCAAGTTATTTTCGGGAAAACTCAAGTCCAAATGGTCTAGCCCGTTCAAGATTGTGAGTGTGTCCCCCTATAGTGCTATTGAACTGGAGTCGAAGGGTGGGACTCGAAATTTAAAAGTGAATGGTCATCGAGTCAAGCATTACCTCGGTACCGCAGGAGAAAGGCATTTGATAGATCAATTTTCTCTAAAGGATAGTCCAACAGCAGTCCCCACCAATGAATAACCCAAAAGAGGTCAATTGAGTCGTGCCGCGACGTTAAATCAAGCGCTTCTTGGGAGGCAACCCATGTATGGTAACACTCTTTATAGTATTTTTTATGTAGTTTAGATTGAGCAAGGTGACGTGTGTGTTAGAGTGCAGGTATTCCCAAGTATCACGAATAGGGTCCTAGTGCCGAGGAAACTGAAGGAAAGAAAGGTCCAGAATTGGCAACAACTATGCGGTCGCATAATTACTATGCGAACCGCATAATCATCGCAGACCTAGTCAGAAAAACTGGTTAGCCTGGTGTACAAAATGGGTAAGATCTTCACTTATGCGGCCCGCATAACAATTTTGCGATCGCATAAGGCATCGCATAGTTAGTTTTGGTTTCCCAGTCCTTAGCCCATCGCACAACACATATGCTATCGCATAATGCGTTCTGGACTTAAGCACCGCAAACTTGACAGGTACAAAACCCTAACCTTCTGCATTTTTCATCATTACTCTTATCTCACACTAACACTTAAACAAATCAAAAGAACAAAAAAAAAAATTTACCAGCAAGAAAAGAAAAGATAAAAGATCCAAAAGAATTTATACTCACAAAGTAAGGAATCCATTTCACACAAAGCTTATCGGGCTGCATAATCTTGCTAAAATTCAGGTATGGTTTTTCTTCTCCTTCTCCTAATTCTTCTTTATGTGTCTTCCCAAATTTTGAGGTCAAACTGATCGTGCCCCTGATCCCCTAAATTCCCCATGAGTGCAGTATCATCATGGTGAGGTTTTGGTTGAGTGAATGTGTGCGTTCTTGTTGGTGAAACAAAATGGGGGAAGTCTGAGTACCCTCTTATCTTGAGTCGACTAGGTGGCCTATAGCAACACTGAGGAATCTAAGTAGGTAGTGTTAGGAAAGCATGTGAGCGTGATGTGCATATGGTGTGAAGAACATGTGAGTGGGGTGTGCACTGTTATGTGATCGCTTTTGCGATCGCAAACCTCTTCTACGGTCCGCATCCATGCCGCAAAGTGAGGCATAACATTAGCCTTTCTGGTGTTACGAAATGCGACCACTTTGCGATTTTGCAATGGCATAATCTTTCTTGCCTTGTATGTTGTGCACATCTGCGATGGGTTTATGGACCGCATAGTTTATATGCGATCGCACGCATAATCTACTTACTCCTTTCTTTTGTCTCTAATGTATTCCTTATGATATTTCACCCACTCACACCATGTTTTCTCAATAGGAATGGCACCAAAGAAGTCTAATCTGATGCAATCACCGCCCCCTCATAGACAGAAACGGAGTGCTACTCCAAGCCAACAAGAACCACAAGCAAAACGCTAGCGGGCTCAAGCAACTCGTATTACTTCTGAGCACTCCTCCCAGTCTGAAGAGGAGGAGGCCCAGAGTGACCTTAGACCATCAGTTGACCTATAGGCTGAGGCACGAAGGAAGAAGGGGAGGATCTTAATCTCCGATTTGGAGTCACGGGCTCCATGACTCTATATAAAGAAGGGTTATCAAAGTGAAATATTATCGAGGAGAAACAATTGAGTTTAAATGGGCTGAAGGAGCACTACCCTAATATAATTGAGAACATCAAGCAGAGGAAATGGGAATTTTTCACTGAGGTCCATGATGAATACAATGAGACGCTTGCGAGGGAATACTATGCTTCGTGTGGTGCATAAAGGAATGCTGAGCAGAAGAGAAACATGGTATTTGTAGAATCGGTTCTAGTTCGAGGGGTTCAAATGCTCTGTGATCACGCAACCATAAATGATATGTACTTTGAGGATTCGAGGTTAGGAACAGCTGAATATGAGGCTAAGGTCACTAACAAGAACAACGAGTGAGCCTGGATTGCTTCTGTCATAAAAAAGGGGACACCCGCCTGAATTGACCCTAAACACAAGATCTACAATGAGGATCTCACACGGGAGGGTCGATATTGGCTCAGCTTTATCACATCCCGTCTGATACTGTCTAGGAATGAAACTGACATCAACATTAAGAAGGAAATCCTCATTGCGTGCATCGTGATAGGCATAAAGATTGATGTGGGCGAGATCATATTCCGGGAACTGGGAATCCGAGCAAACCGGAAACACACATCACTTCCCTTCCCATGCATGATCACAACTCTCTGCAAAGATGTGAATGTGCCCCCTATTCTAAAGCATGACAAACTGGAGAAATTTCTCAAGGACATTGATATCATGCGCATCAGTGATGTAGTAGAAAAGGAAACTACGACTCAAACAGAGACTCAAGTCCCCCCTCCAGTGGACTCAGCAGCATCAGAGGTCCAACTGCCTAACACTTCTCAGGCCCCAGCTACCTCCACAACTACTCTATAACACACGACTGCACAGCCCGAGGTCCCCTTACCAGTGCTTCCCAAGCTGGGTATACTAGCTCAGCATGCCAATGCTAAGGTGGACCAGCTGATAAAGGAAATCCCAAACCTCATCCGGTAAGCATTGATCCCTATCCAATCCTCAGTGTGTGTTCTTCAACAGTAGCATAAACCTTATGAAGATCGCCTAAATCACTTTGAAGTGCGTCTTGAGAAGGTCAACGGGGTGAGGTTGGAGGTATGTCGTAGCTCAGTAAGGATGTTGATGAATTGAGAGCTGAGATGCAGAAGATGTAGAGTTCGAAGTTTGATTTGACACCCTTCCTCCCGAAGGAAGGTGAGCACGGTGCTGGCACTTCCATTCTAGGAATGTATTTTGATTTCACGAACCTGTTGGCAGCTCCAGAGGCACAGAGTGTTGAGACCTCAAAGGCTCAAGCCCCTCCTTTACACATTGACATTCCTTTAGAGGAGGTATCTGGAGATACTGATGAGGCCGAAGAAGGGGATTCAGAAGATGAGGAAATAGATGAAGATGCACTGGTAGAGGACACTGAGGGCCATCAGGACAAGGGTAAGTAAGTTGATGTTCCTACGATTGCACAGGATGAAGAGGAAGCAGCTGTGCAGACAAGAATTGTACATTCACTAGCAGATATGGTAACTAAGGAACTTCCATCGACCACTCAGCCATCACCAGGCGAGGCGAGAATCTCCCAGGCCCCAGATCCATCTTCAAAGAAGGTGGATCTTCCTACTCCTTCCTCACAGCAGCTGGAGCCTCTTGCTCCAGATGTGGAGGCCACCACTCATTCCGAAGCTCCACCAGCTGCAGCTTCAGTACCAGCAGATGACCCCATATCTTCCCTAGATGCTTCAGCTCCACCGAGCGCCTAGTGTGCCCCAGGAAGTCCCTAAGCTTCTTTTTTTTACATTATCTATGCATTAGGGACAATGCATGATTTTAGGTTGGGGGTGGGGTAGTCATGTTTTGTACCTATGTTTTGTGCCCCATGTTGTGTATATAAACTCTTGGAGTATAGCTTCATAGTTAGAAATGAATTCCCCTTGGGTTTTCTTCGCCGGGTTCTTTTCCAAGGGTGTAATAGTAGAACCATGGCAATAGCATAGAACATTTTGACTTGTTTGGTATGACTGTATAGTTTCAAGCATGTAAGGAAAGTTTTGTCAATAATTGTACCCTTCCTTCTTTGGTATATAACAAAAAAACCCAAAAGATTTTACTCATTCTTGTGAATTTGAGGCTCGCTCTTTAAATTCATGTTTACTCAGAATCTTACATATCATATGATGCAAGATGTGAGTTTCCTTGCATTCACTTGAGGGCTGAAACTATGTTGAGTTGAACAGTTCATGTGTCGTGAGTGAGTGAGGATTTGTGTAAATAATGCGCATGCTTAACTTGTGATGTCTAGAACTTGCCCGAATGGTTTCTTTGTGCAAATCTCATGCTAATGATTGGATGCTGAGATGATCTTAGGCTATTTGCAATTGCTAGATAACCTTAACCAAAAAGTAACCTCCCTGGTACTTAAATTACCCTAGTTACCCCAGTTGAGCCTTTAGCTTTTTCCTTGGTTATCACATTACAAAACTTTACACCATTTTAAAATAATTCCTTCTTTTTGAACCTCACCCTCCTTGAACGAGTAAGAATGAGGCTAAAAGCCTAAGTTGGGGGTGCCGGTACAAAGTGGAAATTGGAAAGGTTGGCACTGTATGTTAAAAAAAAATATACTTCCTCAAAGTTATATTTATATATGAAGAAAGTCAAGCTCCGAAAAGAAAATCTATATAAAGAGGTTTGAAGAAACATGGAGAAATGGAGTCTTGTAGAAATTGAAGAAACACTTTGAGGTGGTTCAATGTCGGTAACTTGAGGTCAACAAATGCTATGTAGTAAAGAAGCAAAGTATATGTAGAGTTCAAGGAGGGTATAGCCACTAAGTTCCCAGATATTCATCCAACCCATCCCGAAGACCACATTACAACATGTGGAAAGTCCTAGGTGATCTACAAAAAATCATTCCTGAGATAGCAACAAGTTAAAATAAGGGCAAGCATATGGACTGATACTTGTAACATGTAGCTTTTGTTTCGAGTGAAAGAGTGTTTGATTGCATCATCGGTAAATATGTGTGAGTTGGGGATTTTCTTTGTTTTGAGCATGCATGAACTGCAAGGTTTAACAGAAGTTAGGTTCTTGAAGTAGAATGCAAGTGCACTTAGCTGAGAGTAATATTTTGTCCGTTTGGTCGAGGCTCAAAGTTCACAAGCTGATTAGCCGCTTTGTTAAGTGATAATAGTCTTTCAGGAAGATAAATAGATAAAGTTACAATCTTGTTAACTAACAGTTAAAACCATCTATGGTCACTACTGTTTCATGACTTTGGTAAGAGTTTAGGATAGTTTAATTCTTCTTCTAGTTGCTTGGGGACAAGCAATATTTTAAGCTGGGGGTGTCGATGTGCCGTAGAATTTTGGCACATTTGATAACGATTACATAGACTTTAGTTCATCATTCAATGCATTTTGAGTCAATTCTTATGAATTTTTTATGTTTTGCAGTGTATGAGGCTTGAGGACCCAAAAACACGGAAAAGAAGTCAAAAAGTAACAAAAGAGCATAAATGAGGCAATTATGCGGTCGCATAAATTATATGCGGACCGCATAACCATAGTAGAATGAAGCAGATGTCTGGGAAATTGAAGAGGTGAAAAAGCGGTCCATTATGCGGTTGCATAACACTTATGTGGTCCGCATAGTGATTGCATAACTGGGATCAAGGAAGTTGAAAGAGCACTTCTGAGGAATATACTGTTGCATAATGGTTATGCGGACCACATAACTGATATGCGGCCAAGAAGTGGGTTCAAAGATTTGGGATTATGTAATGGATTCGAAGTTATGCAAACTGCATACGTGATATGCAACCATTATGAGGTCACATTACTGCTCTGCATGGTCATTTTTGTCCAATTTTGGCTCTAACTTTTAGCCCACTATAAATAGATTTATTAGGATTTTTGTGGGACATCTTGTCTAAAAAAGAGACTACAATTAAAGGCATTAAATATTCATTCTTTTGGAAGATTTAGAAGAAATATTCTTGAACTTTTGTAAGCATTATGACTTTAAATATTGTTCTATGTTTGTATTTTAGTATGAGTGGCTAGTTTTAAATACTAAAGTTGCGGCCGCTAAATGGGTGTAATGTTAATGGGTGTTTACCATTTAATATATATGTAATGGTTGGTTGATATTTATTCATTTCTCATTATTCATTTAGTGTTGGTGGTTGCAAACATTAACAAGTACCATTTTACTCTTTCTTTACTTTAAAAAATGGGTTAGGATTTGGTAGAAGTGAATTCAAAAACTCAAGGCTTTAAACCTTGTTTAATAGAATCGCTTAGGAATAAGTGGATTCCATTTGGCATAAATTGATTATTCTTAATTGCAAGTCTTTTATATTTGGAAAAATCATAAAGAGGAAATACTACCTAACTATTGAAAAATATTGGGTAGTCATTTAGAAATCATTTGCATATCAAAGGACCTCACATTAGAAATATATCATATTAACACCGATAACATTACATTCCATTGAAGGGGACACAACCTTGTTTTCTTTAATAAAATTAATTACGATCTTAAAAAATAATACTTGTCTTCATTTCAATCAATTGCAACAATCTTTTTAGCTAATGGAATAGAATTACGATTTAAGTCAAGCTTCACACTACTCAAGTAATCTTTTCACACTTATTTCCTGTGGTCGGCCCCAACCTAGTTGGGTTATTATATTTGACATCGACCACTTTACACTATTTCTTAAAATGCAATTTGAGTGTATCACCTACCAACCCTATGTGTCCTCCTGTAAAGCAGAAGCTCAGAAAGTTCCAGCCAGATATGAGTCGGAAAATAAAGAGGAAGTCACCAAGCAGATCAAAGCCAAGGTTCTCAAAGTGGTTGAATATCCGACTTGGTTGGCTAACATTGTGCCATTTTCCAAGAAAGATGGGAAAGTCAGAGTGTGTGTCGATTATCAGGACATAAATAGAGCAAGTCACAAAGATGATTTACCGCTTCCCAATATACACATACTAATCGACAATTGTGCCAAGCATAACTCCAATCCTTTATGGATTACTTCGCGGGATATCATCAGATCTTGATGGATGAAGAGGATGTCGAAAAGATAGTCTTTATTACACCATGGGGAGTGTATTGCTACAAAATGATATCGTTTGGCCTAAAGAATGTTGGAGTCACTTATGAGGGCCATGACAACCATTTTCCAGGACATGATACACAAGGAGATAGAGGTGTACGTGGACGACGTCATCGTCAAATCTAAAAAGGGTACAGATCACATAACAGATTTGAGGAAATTCTTTAAGCGGCTTCGAAGATACAATCTGAAATTGAACCCCGCAAAGTGTGCCTTCAGAGTCCCTACTGGAAAACTGTTATAGTTCATCGTCAGTCATCGAGGAATTGAGTTAGACCCATCAAAGGTTAAGGCTATCCAAGATTTTCCTCCTCCGAAGAATAAGAAAGATGTGATGAGTTTCTTAGGGCGTCTCAATTACATCAGCCGTTTCATAGCACAATCAAATGTGATCTGTGAACCGATTTTCAAAATGTTGAAGAAAGACGCTACAATAAGTTGGACTGAATAGTGACAGAAATCCTTTGACAGGATCAAGGAATATTTTTCCACAGCACTGGTCCTGGTCCTACCGGAACTTGGGAGACCTCTACTACTCTATTTATCTGTACTAGATGGGGCTTTCGGCTGTGTATTGGGACAACACGACAAGACGGGAAGAAAGGAGCAGGCCATATACTATTTCAGTAAGAAGTGCACACCCTACGAAGCAGGGTATTCTCTGCTAGAGCGCACCTGCTGCGCTTTGACATGGATATATCAAAAGTTGAGACATCACTTCTGTGTGTACACCACATATCTCATATCAAGGATGGTTGAGCTAAAATACATCTTCCAGAAACCCATGCCTACGGGGAAGTTGGCAAAATAGTAGACACTACTAAGTGAGTTCGTCATCATCTATGTAACTCAGAAGACGGTCAAGGGGAAAGAGTTGGCAGGTCATCTGGCAGAAAATCCTGTAGGTGGAGAATACGAACTATTGAAAATGTATTTTCCCTGTGAAGAGGTATCATTAATAGAAGAATAAATCACCAAAGCCTATGATGGTTGGAGAATGTTCTTTGAAGGAGCTGCAAACTTCAAATGAGTGTGTATTGGAGCTGTTTTAGTGTTAGAAACAGGTCAACATTATCTTGTATTCGCAAAACTCAGGTTTCTATGTACAAACAACATGACAGAATACGAGGCTTGCATCTTAGAACTCAAGTTAGCCATCGACATGAGCGTTCAGGAATTGCTGGTAATCGGAGATTCAGACCTTATGGTACATCATGTTCTAGGAGAATGGGCTACAAAAAATACCAAAGTATTGCCATATTTTTACTATGTACAAGGGTTGATGAAGAGATTCACAAAGATAGAGTTCAAACATGTTTCGAGAATCCAGAATGAGTTCGCAGATGCATTGGCCCCTTTATGTTTCATGATACAA
Source organism: Nicotiana paniculata (assembly GCA_005239505.1). NCBI lineage: Eukaryota > Viridiplantae > Streptophyta > Magnoliopsida > Solanales > Solanaceae > Nicotiana > Nicotiana paniculata. Next base: position 34,704 of record MDKI01063568.1, on the reverse strand, counting down.
CACCCAGACAAGAATTTTATCGACCCTATCCCAGTAGGGATTCATAATCATCCAGCTTATTGTGCTCATGTTGAAGAAGAAACTGATGGAAATCCATGGTTCCATGATATCAAAGAGTATTTGGCAAAAAGAGAGTACCTAGAGCATGCAAATCATACTCAGAAACACACACTCCGAAGATTATCCAACCACTTCTTCCAAAGCGGAGGAATTCTGTACAGAAGGACTCCAAATCTGGGATTATTACGGTGTGTCGACGCCAAAGAAGCATCCAAATTTCTCGAAGAGATACATGCCAGAAATTGCAGTCATACTTGAATGGCTTCGTCTTAGCTAAGAAGATATTAAGAGCAGGATATTTTTTTATGAATATGGAAACGGACTGCATCAGGTATGTGCAAAAGTGTCATCAATGCCAAGTACATGCTGATATGATACAAGTTCCACCCAATGAACTCAATGAAACAAGTGCACCTTGGCCTTTCTCTGCTTGGGGGATGGATGTCATCGGTCCAATCGAACCTGATGCTTCAAATGGGCATAGGTTCATTCTAGTGGCCATAGACTACTTCACAAAATGGGTTGAAGTTGCATCTTACAAGGTTGTAACTAAGTAGGTCATCACAGATTTTGTTCAGGATCATATTGTTTGTCGGTTCAGGGGTACCAGAATCAATCATCACCGACAACGCCACCAGCCTTAATAGTGATTTGATGAGATCCATGTGTGAAACCTTCAAGACCAAGCATAAGAATTCCACAGCATACATGTTGCAAATAAATGGAGTTATGGAAACCGCTAATAAGAACATCAAGAAGATATTAAGGAAAATGGTACATAATCACAAGCAATGGCACGAGAAGCAGCCATTTGCCCTAGCGGGATATCATACCATGGTTCGCACATCAACCGGGGAAACTCCTTATTTAATGGTCTATGGCACTGAAGCCGTCATTCTCGCCAAAGTAGAAATCCTTTCTTTGAGAATCATACAAGAGACTGAACTCAGTGATGTAGAATGGATACGAAGTTTCTATGAACAACTGGCTCTCATTGACAGAAAGAGAATGAATGCCGTATGTCACGGTCAACTTTACCAGAACAGAATGTCCTGAGATTTCAACGAAAGGGTCAATCCTAGACAATTCACACCAGGGTAGACGGTGTTAAAGAGGATCTTCCCGCATCAAGATGAAGCCAGAGGGAAATTTTCACCCAATTTGAAAGGGCCCTACATGGTTCACAGAGTACTAACAGGAGGAGAACTCATACTTGCAGAAATGGACAGAGAAATTTGGCCAAAACCTATCAACTCAGACGCAGTCAAGAGATACTATGTTTAGATTGAGTACATTCCTTCATCTGATGTAACTGAACTACGCTTGACCTGATTCCCGTTTAAGAGGGGATACGTAGACAGCCATGTGGGTTCGGTCATATCTCAATAAAATCTTCATTTTTCCATGGTCAAAAACTGGGGCAGAATTTTGAGGAGGACCCTCAAAATTCTAAAGCAAGTCCAGCCAACTTCGTCATACACAGAACAGTCAAAGAATTGCTTTAAACTGGAGAAGAATTTTTAGGAGGACCCTCAAAATTCTAAAGCAAGGAGGTCGCAATGTCTCTAAAATATGTCACAGTCATTGGTTCATTTAAATTACTCGATATTGCATACTACTATATTTTAAATAACTACGTTCACAAAATACAAACATATTTTTCGAAAACTTTATTTTTATAAACAGCCAAATGCTGCCTAGGGTAACTCAAACAGGATCTTAAGACAGGAACAAACAAAGCGAGAAAGAGAAAGCACAGACCAACCTTCCTTGCAAAACTCACGATTTTTCTTTGGATGCAGGCACAATGAACATAACAGGGATATTCGCAAATACATACACACATCCAAATCACTATCTTCATAACGACAAAGTTTCCAAACACAAACATATCCCCAGCTAAGAAATACTCTGCTTTCTCACTATCACTCATTGTTTTTGCATGAGGCTAAGCATTGCCTTCTTAACTGCATAAGGCTAAGCACTGCCTTTCTTTATATGAGACTAAGCACTTTCTCTTATTTGCATGAGGCTAAGCCTCGCCTCTTTAATCACATAAGGCTAAGCACTGCCTTTATTTGCATGAGACTAAACAATGTCTCATATTTGCATGAGGATAAGCCCTGCCTCTATAATTGCATAAGGCTAAGAAATGCCTTTCCTTGCATGAGACTAAGCATTGTCTCCTATTTGCATGAGTCTAAACCCTGCCTCCTTAACCACATAAGGCTAAGCACTGCCTTTCTTTGCATAAGACTAAGCATTGTCTCCTATTTGCATGAGGCTAAGCCCTACCTCCTTAACTGCATAATGCTAAGAATTTCCTTTCTTTGCATGAGACTAAGCATTGTATCCTATTTGCATGAGGCTAAGTCCTGTCTCCGTAACTGCATAAGGCTAAGCACCACATTTTTTTGCATGAGACTAAGCATTGTCCCCTATTTGCATGAGGCTAAGCCATGCCTCCTTAACTGCATAAGGCTAAACACTGCCTTTCTTTGCATGAGGCTAAGCGCTTCCTCGTTTTATTGCATAAGGCTAAGCACTGTCTTTTCTGCAAGACTAAATGCTATATTTATTACGCTATCTAAGATCTAGCAATATCCTCTACTCACCCAGAGCTAAGCACTGCCCTCACCTTACCAAAGACTAAGCTTTGTCTTGTCGTACCTTCGCATATGACCAAACATCATGTCTTTGCATTTCATGGGCTAAAACATTGCCATTTATTCGAAGGCATCATCCTCATAGCCGGAAGACATCATTCCATGGCCTGAGGATCTCTCAAAGCTGCATATCATTATTCAGAGGCGTCAGAGTCCAAAGGAACCATCCTCATGGCATGAAGACACCATTTCATGGCCAGAGAATACCTTATCACATGACTCATGGCCCAGGACGTCATGGTCTAAGGACATCATCCTCACCGTACAAAGACAACCTTCATAGTCCGAAGGGAAGTTGAATCATGTTAGATTTTTGCCATAATCTATATAGTTGCATGCATCGTGTTTTACGTTTTGCAGGTAACCCAGGAAGTAACCGTTCTTCAAACGGGAGAAATCTTCACTCCGTTTTCCATTCACAACGCTCACATCCTGCAATTATTTCAAACGTAACCAACCACCGTCAGTTACCCATTTTTTACTTGATAATTGTTCAGATACTCGTCCTGAGATACATCCGCAACGCTTCAAATTCCGTCTAGACTTATCTGATACCGTCCTACCCAAAAGAACCGTTTCTGAAGCATACGATCATTCCTATAACAACTCCATTGGTTTCGATCGTCGTTGGATCCAGAACTACACACGGCCTGATTCCCGTAACACCAGTGATATGTAGGCAACTCAGGAACCAGGATTCAGCCTCCATTTTTAAAATCACCTCATTCGGTCAAAATTGGTCATCATTTCTTTACCAAACAACACATTCATCATTCCCAAGTAAAGGGGGCAACTGTTGATACCCAATTTTGCCCTCATATGTTTTTTAAATGATATACATACTTTGAAAATATCATTTTTTGCATTATTATTAATTTACATGATTTACACAAACATTACTCATAATTTTCATAATTTTAGAGCTTTCAAATTAATTTTTTCTTTGCACTAATTTTTATAAAAATTCAGTAATTACTCTTTTAAATTATTTGTGATAACTTAATCACTTTAAATTATTATTTACTTTTTGTATACATGTAATTTTTGACCCTCCCTAAGATTTCACACATTTTAGCGTTTAAATATTTAGTTTAGGAATAATATCGTTATTTTAACTAGTTTTAATTCTTTTACTTTATTTTATCACAAAAATTGAAAATTACAAAAAAATAGTTCCATATTTCTCTATTTAATTCACGTATTAGGTATTTTTAGAAGGAAATATTACTTTATACCTATTTTATTGTAGTATAATCTTTGAAAATATCAAAAATAGTTTCAACTTTAACTTTTAGTTTTATTTTAAATATAATAATTTATTAAAATCAAGTAAGAGTTTTTTTATAGTTTCTTATAATTATTTTAGAAGTAAATTAAATTTTTAGTTCTTACTTAATCCTAATTTTGTAGAATTTTAGAGCCCAATAGCTACCAAAGGCCCAATTTCAAACCAACTCAATAAGACCTAGCCTATACCCACTACACTAAAAAAAACCTAGCTCTCTCTTCTTCTGCCTCACTTGATAACGACCGAACAGACCCTTGAATAAGAGAGGACAGTCGTTTTTCTTCTTCCTCCTCTCTAGGAGCTGCCAGCCGCCCGATTAGCCAGAAAATCGCCGGCCAACACCACCTTACTGCCGCTCACACCTCTCACCAGCGACCCCATCGCCGGCGCCGCCTCCCTACTCCAACTGATCACTCAAAACCCGCTGAACACCTCTTTTTCTTCCCTAACCGCGTCGCACAACTGATGACCCCCTAATACCATAATTGCCGAGATCCCTCACCACCGCAAACAAGAAACACCCACACACGAACAATAGTGCAAACACAGATCTGAAAAAAAAAAGAAAAAGAAAAATGGGGCAGAAAACAAAAACGGAGTGTGGATAAAATCGAACAAAAATAGTTCAATGTTCGTGTCCGAGCTTTTCGATGCCGATTCGAGATTCCGTCCAGGTTCGTGTTTGAGATTTTTGTCGATTTGAGTTCCGATCGTAACCGTGTTTTGTTCCTGTCCATGTAATTGTTAGACGTTTTCATCAACTAAAAATTCCAACTCAGGTTCAACTTTTTCTTTCTTACTTTCATCTAATGGTGTTGATTTCTCGTTTTAGGATATTTAGATACTAATAATGAATTTTGATGTTTGTTTCCATTCTTGAAATATTCTATATTATTGAGTTTCCTCTATGCCTTTGATTTAACGTGTGAATCCAAACCTTTGTTGGGATATTGCACTTGAAAAATGTCACTTAATAGTAAACTACGTGTTAGGCAGAAGCTTTGAAAAGAGGACGTTCAATTGATCTCGCCAATTTGTCTATGTTTATCATTGTTTGCATACTTCGTTGAACAAACACGGGTCACAGGAATAGAAGAGGCTAGAGATCATTAGTAATTAATTTGCTTTAATGTTATAGGGTTCGAGCTTAGTCAAATATCCAAAAATAAAAAGTTAAAATATGAGCCTGAATTAGATATTTCTTTTATTTAGTCGTCTTTTATTTTATTTTACAGTATTCGTTAGGAGCATGTTTTAGGTCGACCATATTGGGGTAGGAAAACCGTAGGTCACATTTTGAGTGCACGCTGGCGTGACTCGACCATCAAACAGTTAAAATGATAAATTATCGTGACTATGGGTACGACTCCCGTGACATAGTCATAGATACGTAACTCCAAAATTCGGGTGCACGCTGGCGTGACTCGACTAATTTCAAATAATTAAAATAAACATGTTGTGGGTCGTGGGTACGGTTCCTATGGAATGATTCGCAATGTGTAACAAAATAATTAGTTGTATAACAATTGGATTATTAAAAGCGGTTTAAAACGAATAAATGGACGTAGGTTTCAAACAATGTTTTAAAATTAGATAAATAGGCCAATAATAATAGTTGAGCGACCGTGCTAAAACCACGGAATCCGGGAATTCCTAACACCTTCTCTCGGGTTAACAGAATTCCTTGCCCAGTTTTCTGTGTTCGCGGACTGTAAAAATGAGTCAAACTTCCTCGATTCAGGATTTTAAACCGGTGACTTGGGACACCATAAATTACTCCAAGTGGCGACTCTGAATTTTAAATAAAATAATCCCGTTTCGATTGTCACTTAAATTGGAAAAACCTCCCTTATACCCTTCCGGGGGTAGTGAAAAGGAGGTGTGACAGCTCTGGCGACTCTGTTGGGGACAAGAACCAAGAATCTCTAGTTCAGGGTTCAAAAATTCGAGTTTAGAATAATTGTTATATGTTGTCTTTATTTATTACCTGATTTTATTTACATGTTTGGGCCTAATGTGCTAAATGTTGTTTTTTACCGCTTTGGTATTATCTGAACTGTATATAAACTGCTACGAAACCCCTCTCTTCTATATTCTGAGGAGTGCACATTGGCGTGACTTATTTCTATTAGTGTCATATCCCAATTTAGAACGAGGTTCGGACAAGTTGCAAAGCCGGATGATCTTTTGGTTACCGATATGTTGCCCCTCCCCCCACCCCCACCCCCCAGCTCGAGTTGTCCGCTCGGGTAAGCCAGGTCTAGAACAATATACCTAGGTTTTAAACCTAGAATAACATAGCCTCATGTCGGATCCCTAGAAAGAACGCTTGTTTGCATCACATGCATTTGTCTTAGGGGACTCAACACTGGGGTTATGTCCGTCTAGGGCAGGTGCACCCAAATAAAAAAGACTATCTTGATGCATTTTATGTGCTACATGTTGCATTCTTCAAGGATAAATGGGGTCATTTAGCGGACCAATGATGGTTAAGGATAAATGAGAAAGAAAAGAGGATTAAGTGTGAGAATGAAGCAAGTAGGGCCAATTATATTTTTCTTTCGCAAATTTATTTATTTATTTATTTTCTTTCAAGAAAAAGACAACAAAAATGAAAATGAAAAAAAAAAAAAAGAAGAAAGATTTTCATGTTCCCATCACTTTCTTTTTTTATTTTTATTTTTAGAAAAAAATTCAAAAAAGAGAAAAGAAAATCCAAATTTTTTTTACATGTTTTCATCACTTTTAAAAAAAAGAGACAAAAAATGTGTTTTTTTTACAAATCATTATTTTTTTTAATTCTCTCTCGTATCTAATCTTCCCGAACTACGCGAACCTGATTCTCGTCTTTCGGGGCGTGATACGTAGGCAACCACGTAGGGTCCGGTATTCTTAGTGAGTCTTAGGTTCTTGGCTTCGCGGGGTCGCAGCCAAATCTTGCATATTTAGCCACATTTGGCCACATATGTTATTTTTGCAAAATAGGGTTATTTTCTCAAAGTAGTTTGTTATTTCATGTCTTAGAGATCTAAGTCCACAAAAAGGTTTCATCTCAATTCTAAGATCCATTCCTGTTAAATTTGCATGTCCAGCCACTTTTGGCCACATCGGCTATTCTTGCAAAATGAGGTCATTTTCGCAAAAGTGGCTCAATGACCCATGTTCTTAGAATCTTGAGTCCACAACTAGGTGTCATGTTACTTTAAGGATCATCCTTGTTGAATTTGCATCTCTAGCCGCGTTTGGCCACATCGGCCATTTTTGCAAAATGGGTCACTTTTGCAAGGTAATTTCTAGGGCCATGATTGTTGAGAGTTTGAAGTCATATAAGACGTAGTGAAATATTTGCATGCCTTTGAGGTTACATTTTTTGAGTTTGCACTAGTAGCCACCCTTGGCCACGTAAGTCATTTTTGCAAAAAATAATCCAATCATTCTTGCATGGCTCAATTGGAAGTATTATGGTTATCACACGTGTCTTGAATCACTAACTCTATTTGATCTTATTTTTCCCATTCAGTTATGGATCTATTTGCTAGAGTTTGAGCATAACATATACCCATGACAATTTTAGTTAAGATCATGCATACAAGAGCTGCTTGAAGAAAGTTTTCATTTTTGAGTCTATTTTATGTTATCTTTTAATTTTTAGTCTTATACAGTAGTTTGATTTTGCTAGTATAGCCGAGTTTGTCGAGTCTTTTGTTATTGTATTTTTGATTCCGTATTCAAGAAAAAAGGTTGTAAATGAAAAAACCAAAAATATTCTTGCTTTTTTAGTTTATTTTATCCATCACTTCTCCAGAACTACGCTTGGTCTGATTCATGTGGAACATGATATGTAGGCAACCTACATAGGGTTCGATCAAATTATTTTAAAAAAAATTTAAAAAAATGAATTTGTGGGACGCGAGGGGTGATAGAAAGAAAATGGTGATATTAGTAGAAGAAAGAGAGGGAGGAAAATGAGCAAGCCAAGAAGTGCTAGGAAATATAGAAAAGGAAGACTGAAATGAACAAAATTGGATGATGCCAAATGACCGTGTGACCCTCGAAGTCATTCTAGAACCGTAAATTGTTGCTAGGTGCATTGCACACAATGTGATATTTCTATCTGGTAAATGCCCTTACGCTAACATGTTGGCTTTGTTTTGCTCCTCTTTGGTACTTTCATTGTTATCATAACAGGAGGTGGTTAGTTTGTGTTGTTCTAGTGAGTTACCCGTACAACACAAGGTTAAAGAGAAAGGTAGACATGGCTAGCAAAGACTTAGACAAGGGTGTTGTTGATCCATCTAAGGATATTGTTGAATCACAATCAGAACTGAAAGAGGAGCTCCATAGTGTAAAACATCAGATGGCAGAAATGTATCAGGCCTGGGTTAGGGGACACCATCCACCTTCATTCCCTACCAGCTACGCAGAAAACCCTGCTTCCATTCCACCACTATTCCAAGCCCAAGTGCCCAATACCATTGACCTCTCCCACAACACGCACCAGGCTTCACCCCTTACCACTCCTACCCAGGCACTTCGTCCCAGACTCTTCATGCTCCACCAGCCAAAACAACTTCATACCCTGCTCCAACATCTGCTCCCATCTTTGTACCCCCTCCACGAGCTACCCTCCACCAATCCTCCAGTGAGCCCGCGTTCCTAGCTCTAGATACCCAATACTACGCCCTGGACCCACCTTTAAAGTCCCAGATCCTTACTCCTACACTCCCCACTTTGAGCCTGAAGATGAAACTGAGAAACCACCGAGGAATGAGGAGCAAAAGGAGATATCTAGAAAAGTAAAGAGTCTGGAGCAGTCACTGAGAAATATGCAAGGGTTAGGAAGCCAGGTGAGCGTAGCCTATAAGGATTTGTGTTTGTTCCTTGATGTACAACTGTCTGCCGGGTTCAAGATACCCAAGTTTGACTTGTATGACGGACACGGGGATCCTGTAGCTCATCTGAGAGGTTACTACAGTAAAATGATAGGTAGCGGGGGAAAAGACGAATTGTTGATGGCATACTTCAGCCAGAGTCTGAGTGGAGCAGCTTTAGACTGGTACACCCGCCAGGATGCTAACAGGTGGTATACATGGGATGATATGGATCAGGCTTTTGCTCGGCATTTTCAGTACAATATAGACATTGTCCCAGACCTCTTATCTCTAATCAAAGTGGAAAAGAGGCCTAATGAGGGCTTTAGAGAATATGGGGTCCGTTGGAGGGAGCAAGCTGCACGATTCAATCCTCCGATGGAAGAAGATGAGATGGTTAAATACTTTCTTCAAGCTCTGGAGCCCACTTACTATGGCCATTTGATCTCTTCCATTGGTAAGCCTTTCAATGATGTGGTAAAAATGGGAGAAATGGTAGAATATGGGATAAAGTCGAGCAAGATCATGAGCTATCCTGCTTTAAAAGCCACAACACAAGCAACTTAAAACAACACGGGAAGCTTGTTGGGTCAAAAGGAACATGATGATGTTTCCATGGTTGTCTCAGGATTACGACATGGCCCCGCGAGTCCACCTCACCAATATACACAGCCTCAACCTCAATCCCAAACCTATCCCCGAGCTCCACATAATACTCATCAGCATTACCCTCTGTACAATGTCCAGTCATTTGTTCAACCACTGGGTCACCCTTTCTGGCGAGCACCAGCACCGTAAAATACTCGTTCACCTTCACAAAATTTCCGAGCACCCAATAACCATAGAAAACATGGGCATAGAGCGGAACATATTCAATGAAATAGTTTCACGCTGATGGGAGGATCCTACACAAACTTGTTTGAAAAGTTGAAACATTCTGGCCTGATTGAGCTGCTCCTTGGCTATACTCTGGACCCATATGCAAAAGGTTTTGATCCCACTGTACAGTGCATGTACCACTCTAATGTCCAAGGGCATAGTTGAAGATTGTCGTTCTTTTGAAAAGGGAAATAGAAAGAATGATTCAAGAAGGGATAATTATGGTCCAAGGCAGTAATACCCCAAGTGTCACACATAATCCTCTACAGGTACATGAAAATGTACCAATTGTTGGGATGGTTTGCAATGATGAAAAGTTGGTCGAAGGAGTCAATGAGCCGCCTGGTGAAGACAGTGCGATTTAAGTTGGTGAAGGTCCCAGCACTTTTGATGTGGAACTCAGTGGCTAAGATGTTGAGCTTGGTGATTGGAAAGACACTTCTTTCTTGGGTAGCCAAGAAGGAGTTTTGGTGGTTCATTTTGTAGTCGTTTCTGTCGTCCGGATTATTTCAGGGTTGTAATCTGGATATGGTCTTGTGGCTCAAACCCTTGTTCTTCTTATTTTGCCTTGTTTGTTTTACTGTAGTAACTCGTCTAGTGTTATCTAGGATTGTTCCAGGGTTGTAACCCACGTCTATTTTGCTTGTTTTGTTCAAACCCTTTTCACCGTTTTTCTAATGCAATCTCCTGTTTTCTATTAATTCTAATAAGTTTTTGTTTAGGTCACTTTTCCTTATATAGTTATTTTCATGCTGACTCTAGTGACATGACATGCACACATAATTCTCAGCCTGGTCTTGAAAGTTAGTTTAATCATTGCTTCTTTAATCATGAAGCAATGAAACAATTTTGAATATGATAAAAGGATGCATTTGAGGAAACAATAAAGATTCACGCATTTTGAGATAACCTGAAGCTTGAATTGAGTGGAACTGAGGCAGTTGGTCGGGGAAATCAAGAGGTTGATGTGAGCATACAACAAGGAAATGTTTCTCAAGCAATTTGAGGTAGATCAGTCAGTGCTGAAATGCATTCTTCCACATCGAGATAAGGTTGAGCCAAATCTGCTTCGACTGGCAAGGGTCATTCATTGGAACAAAGATATTTCCCGGTGGCACTTTTTGTTTGTGTTGATGCCATCAATAGATACTATGTATGATTTCTTTTTCTCATTTTCAATTGCATGTTTGTACTTGGCATTTTGAAAGTTTGGTATGACGAAGGCATTTTATTCTGCTACCCAAACACTTTTATCTTTTGCTACCCATTTTGAACCTTAATTTGTTTTGTTTCATACCCATCTTTTGGAATCAGAAGTAGAGTTAGGAACTAGAAAAGAAAAAGAAGGGAAAAAAAGAAGAAAATAGAGAAAAAAAAAAGAATAAAAATAAAGGAAAAGAAAAAAAGAGAAAAGAAAAAAAAAGAAGAAAAAAAAAGAAGAAAAAAAACATGAAAAAAATGAAAAAAAAAAAGAAAAAGAAAGAAAGATGAAAAAGGTCAGGTCAGGTTGGAACTACGTTCGACCTGATTCCTGTTAAGGATACGTAGGCAGCCTTACTCTAAGGTTCGGTCCCATTAAAATAAAAATCCAAAAAATCAAAAAAAAAAAAAAGAATTCCCTAAACCAAGAAATTGGGGCAGAAGTTTTAGTTTTGGCCAAAAGATCTGATTCCAAAAGTTTTAGTTTTGAACCCTTTCATCATAAATTATTTTGAGCCTTCATTCCACCCTTTCTTTCCAACCTTATCCAAAAGCCTACATTACGGTCCAAAGAAAGACCTTCTGACCAATCTTTGAGGATGCCAAAGCAAGTTTGTGGTGAAATTATGATTTTCTTGAATCGTAGGTAATACCTTGTTCTCAGCACAAAGAGAGAAAATGATAAAATGAGAGAGTCTTATTGGTAAAAACTCTTAGGAGAACCATAAGGCGATGGTGAGTTGAGAGAAAGAGCAAAATGAGAGAGGCTTGATGGTGAAACGTGAATCAGATAGGATGATCGGAGCATTGAAGCCCAGTTTCATGGCACAGAGGTATAACAAGAGTAGAACATTAAACTTGCTTGACAGATTAGGCTGCTCAATCCAAAAATGCATGTCATAGTCATTAGAGCGGGTGCCATATGTGATAAGTTTCTACTTGGTAATTTTCATGTTTGATATCATCTCTTTCCATTGTCCCCTTCTCTGTTCCTCTTGCTTTGTTCAACTCCTCTTTTTGAGTCCATTCGATCAGAACAAGTGAGAAATGACTTCAAAGTTTGCTACCAGCTTTCCAATTGCACAGAGCGGCATCTGACTAGCATATCAAAGTGGCATAATTCAGGAAAGAACAATATGCCCATTGATTTGATAATGATCGACGTGCTTTGGGATTCATGTGAAATGTAAAGGTTCGGTAAATATCAATTCATGAGCAATACATCAGGTATAAGGTATTGGGCTTGAACTAATCAGAGGTTTTCTCATTTATAAGGGTTGACAGATAAAGTGGTTAACCAATAAAAAGCAAGGTCTTCCAAGTGGATATCAAAGTTATCATGGCAAGTGAAGGAGCACAAGCCCTCAAGGTCAAGGCCACAAGCAAACCACCATGTTTAAACTCACAAGCTTTGCTTTGTCTGAAACAGGGATGAAGGCTATGTTCACATCAAAGCTTGAATTCTTCAGGTGTAATGCACCAATTCTACTTACACAAAGGTTATTGAGAAGATGACACATCACCCCTAGGAGATGCACTTCCTATTCTGGGTCTTTCAAATATATTTTTGTTTAGGAGATGCTTTTCCTAAATTGAGATTCTACCCGTAGGAGACACACTTCCTAGATTTGGTCATTTAAATTCATCCCTAGGAGACGCACGTCCTATTCGGATTCATTGAAGTTTCACCTGTAGGAGACGCACTTCCTAGTAGGGGTCTTTCAGATTATACTTTTTAGGAGACGCACTTCCTAGTAGGGGTCTTTCAGATTATACTTTTTAGGAGACGCACTTCCTAGCTTTGACCATTTAAATTCATCCCTAGGAGACGCACGTCCTAGTTTGGAGTCATTGAAGTTTCACCTCTAGGAGACGCACTTCCTAGTCTGGGTCTTTAATGTTATATTTTTATGTTAGGAGACGCACTTCCTAAATTGAGATTTCATCCCTAGGAGACACAATTCCTAGTTTGGTTAATTTAAGTTCATTCCTAGGAGATGCACTTCCTAGTGTGAGTCATTCAAGTTTCGCCCCTAGGAGACGCACTTCCTAGTCCGGGTTTTTAAGTTATATTTTTGTTTTAGGAGACGCACTTCTTAAATTGAGATTTTACCCCTAGGAGACGCACTTCCTAGTTTTGGGTCATTTAAGTTCATTCCTAGGAGACGCACTTCCTAGTTTGAATCATTTGAGTTCACCCCTAGGAGACGCACTTCTTGGTCTGGGTTTTTCAGGATATACTTTAGGAGACGCACTTCCTAAATTGAAATTTCACCCCTAGGAGACGCACTTCTTGGTCTGGGTTTTTCAGGATATACTTTAGGAGACGCACTTCCTAAATTGAAATTTCACCCCTAGGAGACGCACTTCCTATCTTGGTTCATTCAAGTTTCACCCCTAGGAGATGCACTTCCTAGTTTGAGTCATTCGAATTTTATCCCTAGGAGATGCACTTCCTAGTCTGGATCTTTCAGGTTATACTGTTTAGGAGACACACTTCCTAAATTGAGATTTTACCCCTAGGAGACGCACTTCCTAGTTTGAGTCATTCAAGTTTTATCCCTAGGAGACGCAGTTCCTAGCTTGGTTCATTTAAGTTTCACCCCTAGGAGACGCACTTCCTAGTCTGGGTCTTTCAGGTTATACTGTTTAGGAGACACACTTCCTAAATTGAGATTTTACCCCTAGGAGACGCACTTCCTAGACTGGGTCTTTCAGGTTATGTTTTTGTTTTTAGGAGACGCACTTCCTAAATTGAGTTTTTACCCCTGGGAGACGCACTTCCTAGTTTGAGCCATTGAAGTTTCACCCCTAGGAGACGCACTTCCTAGTCTGGGTCTTTCAGGTTATACTGTTTAGGAGACGCACATCATAAAGTGAGATTATACCCTTAGGAGACGCACTTCCTAGTTTTGGCTCATTCAAGGTTTACCCTTAGGAGACGCACTTCCTAGTTTGAGTCCTTCAAGTTCATTCCTAGGAGATGCACTTCCTAGTTTGAGACATTCAAGTTTCACCCCTTAGGAGACGCACTTCCTAGTTTGGGTCATTCAGGTTTTACTCTTAGCAAACGCACTTACTAGTCAAACATTCTTGGTTTTACTCACAGGAGACACACATCCTAGTCAAGCCTTCAGTTTATTCTCATCATTGCATCAATGGCATAAGTGGTCTACAGTTTTTCTAATAACACACAAATCTTCCTAGTGCAAACTGGGGCCGAAAATTTTGTTTGTTTTGTTATTTTGATTGCAGGTACCCACCTGGAGAACGAGGGAAGTCATTTCAGAATTCAATTCATGTTAGAAGTAGCAGAAGCTCGTGGAAAGCATGCGAGCCGACAATAGATGACCAACAGAAGTAGTCTCAATCCAGAATAAAAGAAAAAAAGCATCCAAAATGCAGAAGGGGAGACAAGATATGGATTGCTCAAGACATGACTGAGTTACGAGCTTTGCATGTCCCGTCATGATCCGAAGAGCTGAAGAAAAATGAAGTAGCACCTACAGCTAGCAAGTGTCAAGGTTCAAATCTAAAGTCTGCGTGAAGATCATTCAAGACTCAAGATCAAGCTTCAGAAGACTTATAGATAGGAATCTTGTAACTCATAGTTCACAGGCTTAGTTATCTTTTTATTTTATTTTTGATTTTGATGTAATAACAGGGCCGCGGATCGGAACCTCGACGAAACGGCACCTCAATCGGCTCCCCACCCCGGTATCCTCCTCCGTCATTCTTCCTACTTATGAACTACACGTGGCATGATTCCTTTATAACCAAGGATATATAGGCAGCTCAGATACCAGGGCTCGGCCACATTCTTCTTTCTTTAGTTTTAGGTCTCTCTAAATAAGGGTCGGGTCAAAAAATCTGTCTAGTCGTTCTTTGTCTGAAAACTCTGCGTGTTTCCAGTAAAAGAGGGGCAGCTGTAGACATGTAATTTTTTACCTTCCCTAAGATTTTGCACATGTTAGCGTTTAAATATTTAGTTTAGGCCTAATATCTTTATTTTAACTAGTCTTAATTCTTTTACTTTATTTTATCACAAAATTGAAAATTACGAAAAAATAGTTCCATATTTCTCTATTTAATTCACGTATTAGGTATTTTTAGAAGGATATATTACTTTAAACCTATTTTATTTTAGTATAATCTTTTAAAATATCAAAAATAGTTTCAACTTTAATTTTTAGTTTAATTTTAAATATAATAATTTATTAAAATCAATTAAGAGTTATTTTATAGTTTCTTATAATTATTTTAGAAGTAAATTAAATTTTAGTTCTTACTTAGTCCTAATTTTGTAGAATTTTAGAGTCCAATAGCTACCAAAGGTCCAATATCAACCAACCCAATAAGACCTAGCCTATACCCACTACACTAAAAAAAACCTAGCTCTCTCTTCTTCTGCCTCACTTGATAACGACCGAACAGACCCTTGAATAAGAGAGGACAGCTTTTTTTCTTCTTCCTCCTCTCCAAGAGCCGCCAGCCGCCCGATTAGCCGAAAAATCGCCGGCCAACACCACCTTACTGCCGCTCGCACGTCCAATCGTAACCGTGTTCTGTTCCTGTCCGTGTAACTTTTAGACCTTTTCATCAACTAAAAATTCCATTTTCAGGTTCAACTTTTTCTTTCTTACTTTCATCTAATGGTGTTGATTTCTCGTTTTAGGATATTTAGATACTAATAATGAATTTTGATGTTGGTTTCCATTCTTGAAATATTATGTACTATTTAGTTTCCTCCATGCCTTTGATTTAACGTGTGCCTCCAAACCTTTGTTGGGATTTTGCACTTGAAAATGTCACTTAATAGTAAACCGTGTTAGGCAGAAGCTTTGAAAAGAGGACGTTCAATTGATCTCGCCAATTTGTCTATGTTTATCATTGTTTTACATACTTCGTTGAACAAATGCGGGTCACGAGAATAGAAGAGGCTAAAGCTCATTAGTAATTAATTTGCTTTCATGTTATAGGGTTCGAGCTTAGTCAAATATCCAAAAATGAAAAGTTAAAATATGAGCATGAATTAGATCTTTCTTTTATTTAGTCGTCTTTTATTTTATTTTACAGTATTCGTTAGGAGCATGTTTTAGGTTAACCATACTGGGGTAGGCAAACCGTAGGTCACATTTCGAGTGCACGCTAGCGTGACTCGACCATCAAACAATTAAAATAACAAATTATTGTGACTATGGGTACGGCTCCCGTGACATAGTCATAGATACGTAACTCCAAAATTCGGGTTCATGCTGGCGTGACTCGGCCCCTAATTTCAAATAATTAAAATAAACACGTTGTGGGTCGTGGGTACAGTTCCTGTGGCATTATTTGCAATGTGTAACCAAGTAATTAGTTGTATAACAATTGGATTATTAAAAGCGGTTTAAAAGGAGTAAATGCACGTAGGTTTCAAACAATGTTTTAAAATCAGATAAATAGGCCAATAATAATAGTTGAGCGACCGTGCTAAAACCACGGAACCCGAGAATGCCTAACACCTTCTTTCGGGTTAACAGAATTCCTTACCTGGTTTTCTTTGTTCGCGGACTATAAAACAGAGTCAAACTTCCTCGATTCGGAATTTTAAACCGGTGACTTGGGACACCATAAATTATTCCAAGTGGCGACTCTGAATTTTAAATAAAATAATCCCGTTTCGATTGTCACTTAAATTGGAAAAAAACTCCCTTATACCCTTCCGGGGGTAGTGAAAAGGAGGTGTGACACTTTCCTAATACATTTTTGAAATGTTTTCACTCCATTCTTATAATTACAATGGTATTTTAGGCTGTTTGCATAATTTGCAATAATAGCCTACATTTTGCATTCTTATGCAATTAATATTTTATTTAGGGTCAAAATAATATTTTACATTTCTTATAGTCTCCTATTATTGTTTACAGTATTAATTTTCATAAGTACCATTTTATATATTTGTTTATCTATTTTATTAAATTATTTTTCTTTTTATTTCTATTTTTAAAAGCTTTCCCAAATTTTATTAATTTTTCAGACCAAACCCAAATCCCAGCCAATACACTAAACTAACATCCCCAGCCCAAACCTTTCGCGATCCGCCTAGCCAACCCGACCCAACCCCTTTTAAAATCCTGGTCATTGATCTCTAAGATCAACGACCCACATTAAATCTCCCCTTTTAAATTACTCAACCCCTGAAACCCTTAACCATTCCCCTCTAACCCGCTGCCCCTAGACTCTTCCAACCTCCCCTCTGAAGAACCCTAACTCGCCGCCTCTGAAAACCCTTCTCCTAATCCCTCTTCTAATGTGATTTCCTTCTCATTTACTTACCATATGTATATTTCCTCTACTGGTTGATTCTCTATGGTATCACCTAATACTTGCCTAAACATGGAAAGTACTACTACCCTAATTCTGTCCGATTGACTCCCATATCTTGAATGTGGACGATATTCCATCTACACACGTTTGATTCTACACTGTGTGAGTCTGATTTGTTTGTATTTTTTGCTGATTTACACTTTCCCTGAAATTAGGGTTTACCAGATTTTTTTTTAAATTGATTTCAAATCGATTTGCATGTTTCTTTTCCTAGTTTATTGTTTATTTTACTTTGTTTCCTTATATGCTTACTCGACTTTTGACTACTATATAAACCCTTCCCATAATCCCCTTTGACGGATCTAATCACTGTTACTATTCTCACTATTGTCCTCTTTCACTCACTCGCTCACTCTGTTACACTCGAATATTTTCTAAAACTGCTGAATTCTGGGCTGGCTGAAAGCCAAGGCCATTAAACGACCTCCTCCGATGTAAGCACTGCTCGGAGCCCTTCTCGAGGCTCTTGTGAACTTTGAAGCATCGGGGACCTGGGGCTCTTGCTATTAAGCTCTTTACTTTTCTTTTCCTCGTATAATTTTCCTACTTGTTAGTACTTTTAACCCTTGCAATGTTAATTTTCTTTCTTTCCTTCTGCATACCTACGTGTGTTTGAATTATATGGGTATGATTTAGTTGTGAATCCCTGATATTGCACTATTATGATATGCTCAATACTCCTTTGTCATCCTATGATAGTTGAATGCATGAGATAATTTACTACTTTGTCCTTAGCTTGTGTTAGGCTAGTATGTGCTCTTCATTATGGCCTGAATTTCTATATTGATTCTTTGTTTTCTTATGGAATCAGTTATGTACCTCTAGCATCTAAATATGTTTCAGTTTTGAGCTTCAATGCGTGCCTATTTTGATATGAATCTGACTGTTATGACTATATGTTGTTAGTTATAGGATATTCTTAATACCTTGCTTTAGATACTACTACATCTCTATGGAAACCTCCATCCACTTTGGATGAATCATTTAGTGCTGAGTCTTGTGTCTGATTGACTGTTCTTTGTGTACTAGCCACAACTATATGGGACACTGATTTACTCTAAACATGTTTCCTTGCTATCCTGATCCCTAGAATCACTTAAGATTTTAATATTAACATTCCATTCTCCCTCAACTATAGTTTTGCTTCCTTGCTAATATGCCTCCTAGTATGTCTTAATTCCCTTGTTCCTTCAGTGATTACTTGGCATGTCATAATATGTGTTTCAATGCTCCCTTTCCTTCTGATGAGAATTAACATATTAGTCTTATGATTCTAAGATGTATACTTAGCCTAAATTGGACTTCTTAGGTCTCCACCTGTTAGTGTTAATTTCTGTCAAACTTTGCAAACCTGTTCCTCCCCTAACTCTCTCAATATGTGTTTGTTATGTGCTATTTTGTTAAATGCTGAAGTTCTACTAAATAAAGTCTTATGATCTGCTTGATTGGCTTCTTTATATGTTCAACTTGGCTATGTATATTTTAAGTATAAGTGTATCACCTAACTTATATCCTTCCATCATTATCCACTCTCCTTACTTGCTACTTATGCTATTCAGAACTCCTCATTCCTAGCTAGCTGAAAGCCAAGGCTACCTAGGTTCTATTGTTGGCCTCCCTAGTGTGAGCACTTCTTGGGGTCCAATTGAGGCCCTTGTGAACTCTGACACACTATGGCTTGGTCCTTAGTCACTCCCTCAATCTTAAAACTGCTCATATCTCTCCCTATTCTATCATGTTATTTGTTGTTGGTTCAAGTGATGCAACACTTGGTGATGTGGTTGAATAAATTGGATTTGGGCTCCTTTATGGATTCCTGAGTCATGCATTGAATGTGGCTCTTTGTTGAAGGCATGTGTATGATATGTAAGAGTTATTGAAGGCCCAAGCAATGCTGGGTATTATTTTATTTGGGCCTGTTGTGGGTCTGTGTATCATTATTATGTAACCTTTCTACTCTTTTACTCAGTATTGGGTCTGTAATAACCTTTGTATGAGCGATTAGGTTTAGTAAAAAGGGAATGGGTAGAATTTAACACCTACATGCAATGGGTAGATAACATGCCTATAGGACTTAATAATGTGTTTGATATATATGTTGTTCGATCATGTGAGCACTATAGAGATCGTGACATTAGGAGAAGCACACACACACGTACTACTTGTTTACCATTAAACATTGGTGTTCAAATGCTATGTCTAATGCCACGTGTTTATAGACAGCATGCCTATAGGAAGTGAGCACTCCTTCAATTTGCATGACTACTTTCAAATACATTAGAAACCTGCCTATAGGAACGAATGTCAATGGATTTTCCTTCAATTCACTTCAGTTATTCACTAGAAATCATGTTTATCACTTCATTCGTTATTGTATCGCATTGATCACTAGAAATCCTGTCTATAGTACTAAGTATAAATAAAGCGATTTCTAATCATCAACTGTTAAAGATCCCGCCTATAGGAAACAATTTCTTGTTAATTGGTTAATATTAGACTACTTAAATATTGTTTCTGAGCGTCACTGTTATGAAAAATCTTGTTAATTTTGGGACTCTTCCCAGCATATTCTGCTATACCCAATTGCGTAGATCATCTAGGCATCACACATATAGGATTGGTAACTTAAAACTTTCAATAACCAGCTTGCAATACCTGCATAATTCTGCCTATAAGTGATATCCTGCATCTAAATTCACATGCATACTTTGATCGTCTAGAAAGAATGTCCATAGGTCTAAGAATCTGAATTCTGCCAATTCCTTATTGATATAAGAGTTTGTGTGCACTTGTTGCTTAAGTGTGGAGGTCAACGTGAGCCTTTACTTGCATCTATGTGAAGTCTTTAGATGTTTTTGTTAGAATAGTTGTGTGAATATATGTAACTAGTCCTAGTCCCTTATGTAATAGGAGTAGGTTATATGTTATGTATGCATATAATTAGGCCTCATTGTAACATAGAATATTAATCAATAAGATTTTTCTCCCGTGCATTCTCACATGGTATCAGAGCAACTCATCCCGATTTTCTGATGTTGGGCCCCCATAATTGTTCCCGCTCCAGATGTTAGTCCTGGTCTTGATAGGGGGTGTTGAGTCCCACATCGATATTGAAGGGGATGGGTGGTCTCCTTATATGGACTTGGGAAATCCTCACCTCTTGAGCTAGCTTTTGGGGTTGAGTTAGGCCTTAGGTCCATTTAATATGGTATCAGAGCCTCGGTGATAAAAGATCAATGTGCGTCATTCCAGCGACATTCGGGAAGAAAGAACTCAGTCACCGTGCAATTTTCCGGTGACCTAAGTGACTGTTGGCGTCAAAGTCACTATTTATCAGTGTTGTGAACAAACCAACACCACCACAAGGTCCGTCGTAGTCCCGCGACCAAACCCTAGAAAATCCCACAAAAAAAATCTCGCCAACGCGTCCTAAAACTCCGGCGAGATCAGTGCACGCGTCGGGCGTGTGAGACCTCATACAGCAAGATTCCGACGAACTTCCTTCAGGGAAGTGTACTCGCACGGAATTCCGAGTTGACCAGTGCTATTCCCGACAAATTTCAACAACTTTGGAATTTTCCGACAAGCTACAGTGTTTTTTCGGCGTGAACAGTGTTTCCGGCGTAAATTAATGTTCTGTATTTTCTGCTGTGAACAGTGTTTTCCAGATATTACTTCCGTTTTCCCGCAGGAGTTATTGATTTCCACTATTTCAAGTTAACCCTACTATTTTTAGTCAAGATTTTGAGAAATCAATTGTAGCGAAATGGGATCCAATAGTATGCATGGTTGGATGGTTTCTTTACCGGAATATATGGATTTTTTTCAGTACAAAGAACGTAAATAGACATCTTCTGTATTAGCCTCCGTTTTTCCAATAGATAATAGCATGACTTGTGTCTCCCAATCTTCAACCTCTAAGTCTTGAGTCATTGATTCAGGGGCATCTGATCATATTTCTGGTAACAAATCTCTTTTCACTAGTATTTATTATTCTCAATCTCTTCCAACAGACAATGGCAAATGGGTCTCAAACCGTGGAAACTGCAATAGGTCAAGCAAGTCCACTTCCTTCCTTACCTTTAGACTCAGTTCTTTATGTTCCCTGTAGTCCTTTTAATCTCATAGTCGTTAGTCTCTTAGCCAAATCACTTAAATTTGTTGTTTTATTTCTTGATGACCTTATTTTTATATAGGAATGTAGTACGAGGCAGATCATTGGTACCCGACGTGAATCAAATGGACTTTATTATCTTATCCTTGCAAAATCATATGGACCCACATCTTGTCTTACTTCAACAACTCGTCCCGTTACTGATTCACCTGATTTAATATATAAATGGTTAGGACATCCCCGTTTGTCAAAAATTCATAAAATGGTATCTCATTTGTCCACTCTAGAGCGTGAGTCATGTCAGCTTGGTAAACATGTCCGCTACCATTTCCCGCGGCGTCTTGATAATCGAGTAGAGTCACCTTTTAATTTAGTCCATTCAGAGGTTTGGGGTCCTAGTCGGGTCAGTTCTACCTTGGGATTCAGCTACTTTGTCAGTTTCATTGATGATTATTCTAGGTGCACTTGGATATTTTTGATGAAAAATCGATCTGAGTTGTTTTCTATTTTCCAGACCTTCCACGCTGAAATTCAAAATCAATTTGGGGTTTCTATCCACACGTTTAGTAGTGATAATGCCCTAGAGTATTTGTCTTCCCCATTTCAGCAGTTTATGAACTCCCATGGGATTATTCATCAAACATCTTATCCATACATATCCCAACAAAATAGGGAAGCTGAAAGAAAGAATAGACATATTATTGAAACTACTTGTACCCTACTCATACAATCTCATGTTCCGCTGCATTTTTGGGGGGATGCAGTTCTTACATCTTGCTCTCTTATTAATCGTATTCCATCTTCAGCTATCCAGAATCAAGTACCATTCTCTGTCATGTTTCCCAACTTACATTTTTTCTCTCTTCCACCCCGTGTCTTTGGGAGTACGTGTTTTTTTTCATAATCTTACTCCAGGAAAACATAAGTTAGCTCCTTGTGCTCTTAAGTGCATATTTCTGGGTTACCCGAGAATGCAAAAGGGATATAGATGTTATTCTCCTGACCTCCAGCGGTTTCTTATGTCTGCTGATGTTAACTTCTTTGAAACCCAATCATATTTCACTAGTCCAGGTAATCACTTAGATATTTCTGTGGCGCTACCAGTTCTGTATTTTGGAGATTCAATCACTATCTCCCATTCATCGTCCTCCGTAGCTCCAGTTGCAGCTCTATCACCTATAGCTCCAGTGCCACCACCTAGTCCAATTCCACCAACTATAGCTCCAGCATCACCACCTAGTCTAGTTCAACCTTCTACAGCTCCACCACTCCTGACGTATCATCGTTGTCCGCAAACAGCATCAGGCCCAGCTGATTCACGTCCTGCTAATACTGCGGACTTGTCTCCCCTTATTCAACCGATTTCACTACCAAAAGGTATACGGTCCACACATAATCATAATCACCATTATGTCGGTTTAAGTTACCATCGTCTTTCATCGTCTCATTGTGCATTTGTATCATCTTTGTCCTCTGTTTCTATCCCTAAGCCTATAGGTGAAGCACTGTCTCATCCTGGGTGGCGATAGGCTATGATTGGCGGATGTCTGCTTTACATACGAGTGGTACTTGGGAGCTTGTTCCTCTCCCTTCGGGTAAATCGACTATTGGTTGTCGTTGGGTGTATGCAGTCAAAGTTGGTCTAGATGTCCAGGTTGATCGACTTAAGGCTCGTCTTGTTGCCAAGGGGTATACTCAGATATTTGAACTTGATTACAATGATACTTTCTCTCCTATGGCTAAAATAGCATCAGTCCGCCTTTTTCAATCCATGACTGTTGTTCGCCATTGGCCTCTTTATCAGTTGGACATTAAGAATTCTTTTCTTCATGGTGACCTTGAGGATGAGGTTTATATGGAGCAACCACCTGGTTTTGTTGCTAAGGGGGAGTCTAGTGGCCTTGTAAGTCGGTTGC
Organism: Nicotiana paniculata; assembly: GCA_005239505.1. Classification (NCBI taxonomy): domain Eukaryota; kingdom Viridiplantae; phylum Streptophyta; class Magnoliopsida; order Solanales; family Solanaceae; genus Nicotiana; species Nicotiana paniculata. The sequence continues at coordinate 11,341 of MDKI01063568.1, read as the reverse complement.
GCCGGTCCCTCTATGCTCTAAAGCAATCTCCTCGAGCCTGGTTTGGTAAGTTCAACGCAGTTATTCCGGAGTTCGGCATGACCCGTAGTGAAGCTGATCACTCTGTGTTTTATCAATATTTTTCTTCAAATCTATGTATTTATCTGGTCATTTATGTTGACGATATTGTTATTACCGGCAATGATCAGTATGGTATTAGTAAGTTGAAGCAACATCTCTTTCGAAACTTTCAGACTAAGGATCTGTACAGATTAAAGTATTTTCTGGGTATTGAGGTCACTCAGCCTAGTTCTAGTATTGTGATCTCACAACGGAAGTATGCCTTAGATATTCTTGAGGAGACAGGAATGACAGGTTGTAGACCTGTTGGCACTCTCATGGATCCGAATTCTAAACTTCTTCCAGGACAGGGGGAGCCTCTTAGCGATCCTGCAAGATATAGGAGGTTGGTTGGTAAATTAAATTAGCTCACAGTGACTAGACCCGACATTCTTTCCTGTGAGTGTTGTGAGTCAATTTAGGGTTTCTCCCTATGATAGTCATTGGGATGTAGTTGTCCGCATTCTAAATCAGCTCCAGGAAAAGGTTCATTATTTGAGTATCGAGGCCATGAGCAGATTGTAGGATACTCAGATGTTGATTGGGCAGGATCACCTTTTGATAGACGTTCTATGTCTGGATATTGTGTCTTAGTAGGAGGAAATTTGGTGTCTTGGAAGAGCAAGAAACAGAATGTGGTTGCTCGGTCTAGTGCAGAAGCAGAATATCGAGCAATGGCTATGGCGACATGGGAGATAATTTGGACCAAATAGTGTCTCAAGGAGTTGAAATTTGGTGAGATTAGTCAGATAGAACTTGTGTGTGATAATAAAGATGCCCTTCATATTGCGTCAAATACAGTGTTCCATGAGAGAACTAGACACATTTAGATTGACTGTCACTTTGTTAGAGAAAAGATACTCTCGGGAGATATTGCTACAAAGTTTTTGAAATCGAGTGATCAACTTGCAGATATTTTCACCGAGTCCCTCACTGATCCTCGTATTAACTACATATGTAACAAGCTCGGTACATATGATTTATATGCACCATCTTGAGGGGGAGTGTTAGAATAGTTGTGTGAATATCTGTAATTAGTCCTAGTACCTTATGTAATAGGAGAAGGTTATATGTTATGTATACATATAAATAGGGATCATTCTAACATACAATATTAATCAATAAGATTTTTCTCCCGTGCATTCTCATAGTTTTGTTTGTCGCCTAGTTTTTACATTTTGAGCAGTCTAGATAAGGTCTAGAACCATCCAAATAGAGGTTTAAAACCTCATGGACCATAGGTATGGGGTGGGTAATGCACGCATAGGGCGCGGCTTAGAACTAAATTAGAGTGCTTTTAGGTAAACAACTTTAACATAGTAATCGGTTAGCATGAGATGATAGTATGTTCCCGCTGAATAATATGAGTAACACCCCATCTAGAGGGAGTTACAAAATATTATTTATGTTGCACGGGGTGATCTTTTAGGCTAAAAAATCTTAGGACCCCCCCTCCCCACACACACACACACACTCTCTTTCTTTTCTATTAGAATAGTTGTACCCTTCTGTCAAACAATCTTTTATAATAAATTTCTTAAATTTTGTGCTCCTTTCATTTATTTGATCACGTAGACTAATCCGTATAATTTGATTTTGGTCGGGAAGCACAATTGTGGACCTCGAAGAGTGCCTAACACATTCTCTTTGAGGTAATTACGAGCCCTTACTCGATCTTTGGTGATGTTGGCTAGTCAAACAGAGTTATCTGCAAATAGGTTCCCTAACACACCTTAAAATCATTAGGTGGCGACTCTCCTCTTTTAATACCTCCTTAAAAGAGTTGTCACACTTAGAAACCCGATTTCGCGAGAATAAGGGGCCGCGACAGACGTTCCAGACCTGGGAGGAGCTGTTTCCCCCGTTGCTAGAGGCTGAGGTAGAGGCCGGGGGAGGGAACCGACCCTAGGTAGGGGACGAGGGTGTCCCAGAGCTGCCCCAATAGCACCACCAGCGGATTCAGTGGAGGATCCCATTATTGATGAGTAGGGAAAGGTACCTACCGCAGAGCCAGCCCCGGTAGATTTCATGACAGCACCGGGTTTTTAGGAGGTCATGTGGGCCGTATGATGCGGTTCATGGACACCATGACTCAGGCTGGTTATTTCCAGCAGACAAGCCACATCTCAGGCAGGAGAGGGAGCACAAACCCCTACTGCTCAGGCTCCTAGGCACGCAGCTGCAGTATATCAGACCCCGAGTACACTACCCGTGGCCGGAGCCCATCCAGTAACAGCAGCTGCGCCTGATCCTGGACCAGTTGCGGCCGGTGAGCCGCAGAAGCTTTTGGATAGGTGGACTAGGCTTCACCCTCCAGTATTTAGAGGTGAGCGGCACGAGGATCCTCAGGACTTCATTGATAGGTGTAGGATAGACTGCACAACATGAGGATATTGGAGTCCATGAGGTGGATTTCACTACTTTCCAGCTTGAGGGCAAGGCCCGTAGGTGGTGGTAGTCTTATCTTCTTGGCAGGCCAGCAGGTTCTCCTCCCATGACTTGGGACTAGTTTACACTGCTGTTCTTGGATAGGTATATCCCACCCTCTCAGAGGAAGAGTTGTGAGGTCAGTTCGAGCATCTCGAGCAGGGTCAAATGTCTGTGACTGATTATGAGGCAAGATTCTCTTAGTTTTCTCGCCATGCACTTATGATACTCCCTACCGACGAAGAGAGAGTGCGGAGATTCATTGTTGCACCCCACTATTCGGGCTAGTATGGCCCGGGAGGTTGAGATAAACACTGGTTATCAGCTAGTAGTAGAGATTACTCGGAGGATTGAGGGCTACCGCCAGAGGGGTAGAGATCATATGCAGCAGGACAAGAGGACCCGTTTCTATGGAGAGTTTAGAGGTGTCCCGACCAGGGGAAGAGGTCAGTTTCGGAGGGGTTAGCCTAGTAGGCCCACATATTGAGCACCACCACCTCCTCCAGGTGCTCCGGTGCGACCCTATTTCAGCGCCATGCTAGAGAGTTCATACCACCCACCAGCCATCCAAGTTTCTCCTAGTGGGTATTCAGGCCATCCGGGTTAGACTTCAGGGAAGCAGTCTGTGGTACCGAGAGGTTGTTACTAGTGTGGAGATCCGGGTCACATGAAGAGATCTTGTCCCAGACTTCGCGGAAAGGCAGTGCAGCAGGGTCAGCAGCCCATGATTTCAGCTCAAGCACTTGCACCACCCGTCCAGCCGCCCAGGGGTGGAGGGCAGGTGGGTAGGGACCGTCCTAGAGGTGGAGCTCAGGCAGGCGGGGGCCATCCAGGTGGCGCTCCAGCCAGATTCTATGCTTTTTCGGCTAGACCAGATACAATGGCCTCAAACACCGTGATCACAAGTATTATTTCTGTATGCGGTAGGGATGCTTCGGTATTATTTTATCCAGGGTCTACCTATTCATATGTGTCATATCTGTTTGCTCATTTCCTGCATATGCCGTGTGAGTCCTTGGGTACTCCTGTTTATGTGTCCATTCTTATGGTCGATTATGTGGTTGTGGTTCAGATCTATTGGTCATGTGTGGTCACATTCTGTGGTTAGGAGACTAGAGCAGACCTTTGTTAATTGATATGACCGACTTTGAGGTCATCCTTGGCATGGACTAGTTATCTCCATATCACGCCATCCTTGATTGCTATGCCAAGACTGTTACCTTAGCAATGCCAGAGTTGCCGAGATTGGAGTGGAAGGGTTCGTCTGTCAGTACATCCAGTCGGGTAATCTCTTTTCTGAAGGCTCGACATATGGTTGAGAAGGATTGTTTGTCTTATTTAGCCCATGTTCAGGATACTACCGCGGAGTCTCCGATGATTGATTCAGTGCCAGTAGTCCGGGAGTTCGCCGATGTGTTTCCTTCTGACCTTCCAGGCATGCCGCGAGATCGTGATATTGATTTCTACATTGACTTGGCTCCAGGAACCCTGCCTATATCTATCCCACCGTACCGTATGGCTCCGAAAGAATTGAAGGAGTTAAAGGAACATGTCGAAGAGTTGCTAGCAAAGGGGTTTGTCAGACCGAGTGTATCACCTTGGGGTGCACCAGTATTATTTGTGAAGAAGAAGGATGGGACTATGCGGATGTGCATTTATTACCGCTAGTTGAACAAGGTCACCATTACGAACAAGTACCCATTGCCACGCATTGATGATTTGCTTGACCATTTGCAGGGTGCTAGGGTGTTTTCTAAGATTCACTTGAGATCGGTATACCACCAGCTGAAGATTCGGGACTCAGATGTTCCAAAGACTGACTTCTATATATGGCAATTATGAGTTTCTAGTGATGTCCTTCGGCTTTACTAATACCCCATCGGCATTTATGGACTTGATGAACATGGTGTTCAGGCCTTATATCGATTCCTTTGTTATCGTCTTCATTGATGACATCTTGATTTACTCACGCAGCCTGGGGGAGCACGAGTAGCATTTGAGAGTAGTGCTCCAGACATTGCGGGAACAAAAGTTATATGTTAATTTCTCCAAGTGTGAGTTTTGGTTAGATTCTGTGGCATTCTTGGGACATGTGGTATCAGGCGAGGGTATTAAGGTAGATCCCAAGAAGATTGAGGTGGTTCAGAGTTGGCCTCGTCCTACTTCAGCGACTAAGATCAGGAGTTTCTTGGGGTTAGCAGGTTATTACCGCAGATTTGTAGAGGGCTTTTCATCCATTGCAGCACCTTTGACTAGACTGAGCCAAAAGGGTGCTCCGTTCCGTTGGTCTGGTGATTGTGAGGCGAGCTTTCAGAATCTCAAGACAGCCTTGAATATAACACCAGTTTTAGTGTTGCCTTCTGGTTCAGGGGTATATACTGTGTATTGCGATGCTTCACGCGTTGGCTTGGGTTGTGTATTGATGCAGGAGGGGCGAGTTATTGCATATGCTTCACGTCAGCTGAAGACCCGTGAGAATAATTATCCTATGCACGATTTGGAGTTGTCCGCGATCATTCATGCTCTTAAGATTTGGAGGCACTATTTATATGGGGTGCCTTGTGAGGTTTATACTGATCACCGCAGTTTGCAGCATTTGTTCAAGCAAAGGGATCTCAATTTGAGGCAGTGCAGATGGCTTGAGTTACTGAAGAACTATGACATCACTATTCTTTATCATCGGGGCAAGGGGAATGTAGTCGCGGATTCCTTGAATAGGAAGGCAGAGAGTATGGGTAGCTTGGCATTCATTTCAGCGGAGGGGAGGCCACTAGCTTTGAACATTCAGTCCTTAGCTAACAAACTTGTGAGGTTGGATATTTCAGAGCCCAGTCGAGTTCTTGCATGTGTTGTAGCCCAGTCTTCACTATTGGGACAGTTCAAGGCTCGACAGTTTGATGATCCGCACTTGGAAGTTCTTAGAGAGACGGTACTATAGGGTAGTTCCAAGGAGGTTTCTATTGGCGAGGATGGTACTCCATGGTCGCCTATGTGTTCCTAATGTCAATGGCTTGAGGGAAAGGATTCTAGAGGAGGCACACAGTTCTCGATATTCTATTCATCCAGGTGCTACGAAGATGTATCGTGACCTTAGACAGCATTATTGGTGGCGGCAGATGAAGAAAGACATAGTGGAGTATGTATCTAGGTGTCTAAATTGCCAGCATGTCAAGTATGAGCACTAGAGGCCAGGTGGACTACTCCAGTAGATGGCTATACCCGAGTGGAAGTGGGAGCGCATCACTATTGACTTTGTAGTAGGATTGTCGCAGGCTTTGAGGAAGTTCGATGCAGTTTGGGTCATTGTTGACAGGTTGACCAAGTCGACACACTTCATTCCAGTTTCCACTACTTATACTTCAGAGAGGTTGGTCCAGATTTATATTCGGTAAATAGTCCAATTACACAGTGTGCCTATTTCCATCATATCAAATAGAGGCCCTAAGTTCACTTCGTATTTATAGAGGGATGTACAGAGTGAATTGGGTACCCGTGTAGAGCTCAGCATTATGTTTCATCCTCAGATCGATGGGCAGTCAGAGCAGATAGTTCAGATCTTAGAGGAGATGCTCAGAGCATGTGTGATTGACTTTGGGGGATAGTGGGATCAGTTCTTGCCTTTGGCGAAGTTTTCTTACAACAACATCTATCAATCCAGCATTGAGATGGCTCCATTTGAGGCTTTATATGGTCGGCGGTGTCGTTTTCCCATCGGGTAGTTTGATCCTGGCGAGGCTAAGTTATATGGTACATATTTTGTGAAAGATGCCTTGAAAAGAGGTAAAGTTGATCCAGGAGCGGCTCCGCACAGCACAATCCAGACAAAAGAGTTATGCGGATCAGAAGGCGCGTGATGTGTCATTTATGGTAGGTGAGAAGGTTCTTTTGAAGGTCTCGCCGATGAAGGGTATTATGAGATTCGGGAAGAAGGGCAAGTTGAGCCCCAGGTTTATAGGCCCATTCGAGGTGCTGAGGCGAGTTGGGAAGGTCGCTTATGAGCTTTTTACCTCCCAGCTTATCAGGGGTACATCCGGTATTTCATGTGTCTATGCTCCGAAGGTATCACACCGACCTGTCACATGTGCTAGAATTCAGCACCATTCAGCTCGATGAGAGCTTGGGTTACAAGGAGGAGCCACTTGTTATTGTTGATAGACAAGATCGCCAGTTTAGGTCCAAGAGGATTTCCACAGTGAAGGTCTAGTGGAGGGGCCAACCAGTCGAGGAGGCGACTTGGGAGTCCGGGGAGGACATGCGGAGCAGATATCCACACTTTTCCATCACTCCAGTTATGGTTCTAGACCCGTTCGAGGATGAACATTTGTTTAAGAGATGGAGAATGTAATGACCCGATCCGTCATTTTTCTTTCTAGAACCCCATTCCCCTAAATATGACTTCACGTACATGCTGTTACTGTTTTATGACTTGCTGGGATGGTTAGTTCGGGATTTGAAGGATTCGGGTTGAAATCGGAACACTTAGTTCCTTAAGGTTGGCTTAAAAGGCCAAGTTTGACTTTAGTAAACATTTGGAGTAAACGACCTCGGAATCAGGATTTGGCAGTTCCAATAGGTTTGTATGATGATTTCGGACTTGGGCGTGTGTTCGGATCGGATTTTGGATGAACCGGGAGCGTTTCGGCGCCTAATAGTGAAAGTTGGTTCTTGAAGGCCTTAAAAGTTCTTTAAATTTGGTTTGGAGCGGGTTTTGGTGATATCGAGGTCCGAACGGAATTCCGAGATAGGGAATAGTTATGTAATGTCATTTAAGACTTTCTCATAAAATTGGTGTCATTCCGAGTTGATTTGATAGGAATCAGACTAATGTAAGTCTTTTTGGAAGTTTTTGAATTTCAAGAGTCAATTCATGTGTTTTGGCGTCTGATTCGTAGTTTTGAAGTCATTTTTATGCTTTGACTGCTCGATCGAGTTTGTATGAGGTTATTAGATTTGTGTGGGTAGTTGGTGCAGAGTTCTGAGGGCTCAGGGGAGTTTCGGACGTATGGGAGGAGTTGAAAACACTCCAGTTTTTCTGGTTTTCTTGGAAGCTGTTGCAGGTCTCGCAAATGCGAGAATAGGTTCATATTTGCGTGTCTCGCATTTGCGAGAAAGGCTTCACATTTGCGATGAAGCCTGGACTGGGCCTAGCTCGCAATTACGAGAGAAATCGTCGCATTTGCGGCCCTACATTGTTCACATTTGTGATCCCCTTGTCGCATTTGCGGCCTGGATAGGGGGATCCCAATTCGGATTTGCGATTATTTTGTCGCATTTACGACCTTCGAAATTGCGAACCAGCTGTCGCAAATGCGACATCGAAGACCTGTGCACAACTCATTTAGACTTGGGGCATTTATTTCATTTCACTTCAACTGTTGGGCGATTTTTGGACCTTTTGGAAGGGGTCTTTCACCTAGAACTTTGAGGTAAGTAATTTCTACACAACATGAGTTAAATACATAGATTATGGGTAGATTAACATGCAAAAATTAGTGAAAATTATGGGTTTGGATGAAAAACCTAGGGTTTGAAAAAGATGAGATTTTACCACAAAATTGACCAATAAACTTAGTGAAAATCATATATTTATGTTCCTTAGGTTGTGGGTAACAACTTCCTTCTAAAATTTTCGGAATCCGAGCACGTGGGCCCGGGGTGAATTTCAGGGATCTTAAATATTTTTATTTGAACTTCATATTTTGAAAAGAATGAGAGAGTACTATGATATCTTAAGAAATCTTAGTGTGACCGCGTCGCATGTATGATTCGTGAGCAGGGTAATTTCTTAACTTTATGTTTGACCGCGTCACATGTATGATTCGCGAGCGGGGAAATAGATGCATCTATGGTTCATGTCGTTCGATCCTTGGCAGTGAAAAATTTATATTTATGTTGGATTGGGCCGAACGTCCTCGGTGGTATTGTGTGTGAAAGTAGAATTGGAAGTTTCTTTCATAATTTGTATGGATTCATTGATTGTGTGATCATATGTTTTAAAGGAAGCAAGTGTTTTAAGCTCTTAAATATGGTGATCTCTAGTCCAGTTAATTCTTGTTCTAAGTCTTATTGTTGTATACCATACTTAATTAGAACCTCATATTATCATGTTTTTGGCTCCAGTGAGTGTCGAAGTCGACCCCCCGTCATTACTTCTTAGAGGTTAGACTAGATACTTACAGGTACATATTATTTATGCACTCATGCTACTCTTCTGTACTTCACTGTACAGGAACTGAGGCAGGTGCATCTGGTTAACATCATGGTGCGCAGAGTTGATCCCCATCCTGACACTTCACGGTGAGCTGCCCCCTGAGTCGTTCTGCAGCAGCTGAAGTCTCTCCTATGCTTTATTTTCTTTCTATTTCTTTTCGGACGGTAGGCTAGTATTCTTTTGTATATTCTACTAGATTTCCCACATACTTGTGACACCAGGTCCTGGCACACACGCTAGTAGACTTATGATTTTCTTGGGTATTATTTACATGATTACGGTTTGCACTTAATGTTTTCGTTTAATCTTGTTACATTGGTAAATTCTTTTAAATATTTTCAGCTAATATTTTTATTCACTTAGTAGGTTACTCAAACGGGAGATTTTTAGTTTAATCAGTGTTGGCTTGCATAACAATGGTGTTGGGCGCCATTACGGCCTAATACGAAAGTGGGTCGTGACAATTAAAGCCACCACTTGGGGAACACTTATAATGGAGGTCTAGAAGCGAAAATGTTCCGTTGACGGAGAAATCAAAGCGATGAATCAAAAAAATGGCGAAAGATGATGGAAGGAACAAGGCAACGGTAGCTAAACACCACAAAAAAAGAATGTAAAATTTTCCAAGAAAGACTCAATCTTTCTTGAATAAGGTAACAATAACTGTTGATATAAATCCTTATCGAGTTTATGCGTTTCAGTTTAAACGAAATTTTCTAAGAAAGACTCAATATTTCTCCAAGAAATGTGAGTTTGAGAAATTAAACCAGGGAATACAAGACGGCGAATTTGTTAACAACTTCAGCCTGATATATCTGGTGGAGAATTGAATTTCTTACTGTTGGATTAATATGACCACATAGTGATTATTGTGGTTGTTGATGGTGTTTGACGGTGGTTGGTGAAAAATCGACGATGGTGATTCGAGGAAATGAAAGACCACGATGATGATTTTGCTGGCTTAACTAGGAAAACTTCAATCATTTTCAAGGAAAACTTAACCCTAGATGACCAAAAACAAGAAGGATTCAATCTTTCTTCAAGAAAACTAAATCCCAGATACCCAAAAACGAAAAAGATAGAAAGCTAATCTCAGTAATAAAAAAACATCGAACATATAATATTTTCCTATTTCTTCTTCAATTTCTTTAAAAAGTTCAATGCTTTTCGCGATTGAAATCACTGAGAGTTTTATCCTCTCTTCAGTGCAAGTTATTTTCTTCCCTAATTGCAGTAGGAGTTTCTTCTGATTGCTTAGCAATTCTATTTTCTTCAGAAATGATGATAATACACAATGATCTTCTTGTCATAATCTTATTTTATTTCTTTCATCTCCATGGACCAGAGTAAAAACTGCATCAATTCATAGAAAGATTAATCCTAATCATTGGGTATTTCTCACTTGGCGAATAATTTTAACAATGTATCAGTTGCGTAATTGAAAGAAAAAAATGAGATCTATGAGTTTATGCGTCATTGTGTCCATATCGGTGAAGTGGTGTACATCTATATATATCATGTTGTATATTTGTGTGTATATCGTGATATTTAGATCGCAATCAAATCGTCCAATATAATCTTAAGAGGGTCAAATTCATGCTGAATAAACTTATTTCAGTTTTGTTACTGATCAAAGAAGAAAAATAAATTTTTGATATAATAGGTTTAGAGTAAGTTCTAAAATATAAAAATAATAAATATAATTATGGGAGTAAATTAATTTTTGATATAAATTTTGATATACAAAGGAAAATTAATTTTTGATATACATAAAGAAGGAAAATAAACTTGTGATATCCATTTTGGTATACACATATTCGATGTGTTATATAATGTGATATACAAATAATACAATAATTGTGATATACATTGATATAGAGACAAATATAACTTTAAAAAATATAATTTTATATTTTAGATATATAAAAGGAAGAAAAATAATATTTTAATACACATTTCTATATACACAAAGAAGAAAAATAAAATTGTGATATACACATTATTGTTGTGATATACATCTATTGGCTACCTAATGCCAATATTTATAACTAGGACTTTTTTCTGCTTCTTATGTGAGTATGTTGTCAAAACCTCCTTTAATTTAAGGTCATAGAGAATCCCATTTTCAGAAATACACTGATATCAGGGTAGAAATGACAATAGATAGCCGCTCTAAGGGGCTGCTATTTAAAAACTAGCCATTGCATCGTGAATATCAGTTTTTCAGTTCAAATTCTCAGGGCATTTTGTTCTGGATTGTCATGAAGTTAAGATTTTTAGGATAAAATAAGTACTGGCTAATATCTGAATAGCATCATTGAAAGTGGCTATCTGTACACCTAGTAGAATTGTACTCCGGATAAATTCCAATTAATTGTAAAAGTGTTCAACAACTTTTATCGTCGTCATTTAATTATTTTTCAATTAATTCCAATTAATTTGTTTTTCAATGTTTTAAACGTTCATATCCTAGTGAAAAACAAGGGAGTTTGACACTCTCTTCACTCTTATGAGCCTATACTGCTTTCTCTCTCTTCGACACTATTTTCGACCGTTATGTCCAGTGCCGGCTCCAGCATGACGGGCAGTTCAGGTAAGCTCCCC
>MDKI01160958.1:0-13558 GCA_005239505.1 Nicotiana paniculata | reverse complement strand
TTAAAGCTTATAAAATGCGAGGGATATAATGCTTAAAATCACGAATTCTAGCCACACATCAATCCTCATTCCGAGGTCATTTACCAATAAGTCAACTCTCAGTTTGACTTTTCAACTATTAGGCTACTTTAAGAGGCTAAGTGCCTCTAATCTCACCACGACCACTCCGAACACAAACCATCTGACCCAATACAACATAAACAGGCTAAGTAATATATGATAAGGAAAAAATAAGGGAAACAGGGGTAATCTCACGAAACGACCGGCCGAGTCGTTATAACAGGTGTGCTATGGTTGCCTTGATCTTCCATTCTCTTAGATAATTATGGACGTTTGTGCTGCTAGGTATATTCAAGACAAGAAGTATAGGCAAGCCACTACAGCTGGTGGCTCAGGTTAGAGATCTGAATTCTACTTAATTTTTTGCTTATTATTGGTTTGCTTGACTGACCATAGCTATTGCTATCTTCACTAAAACCATTAAGAAAGTATCACATATTGCTTTATTAAGAATTAGAATAGTATATCATATGCTGGTCTCAAGCATTATATTCCATCAGTTGATTTTCTTCATATCAGAAAAAATTTATGCTTCAACTCTTATTCCTTTTGCAAGCATCTCTTTGATTGGTTATCCACATTATACTAAAAGCAAGTTCCTCGGTTTCTTCTTTCATCACAATCGAAGTGTGCTGGTTGATCTTGCATGAGATAAAGTTCCTTCATGTTGTCTAATGGCATCATGTGACTCGTCTTGTCCATTTTTAAAAAAATGTAAATTGGATGTCACTTTTTACATAGGTGTGACAAGGTTGCCTTGTTCTTGCATTCTCTTAAATAACTTGATTCAGCTTGCTACCTGAATTAAATTTTTTGGTAGAGAGAATTAGAGCGCAAGGTTACCTCATGATATGTGTAGAAAAAGTAACATCCAATTCACTTTTTCTAGAGATGGATGAGTCATATAGTATCATCAGCCAACATACTTCCTTTCCATCCAAAGCATATATAATTCATAGGGGGAATGAGTTTTGGGCTTCGAAAATAATGCAAAGTACCTTGGAACTGTATGACAATGGATGTGGTAGGATTTAAAGTGAATACTATAATTACTGGATTTTTTCATATTTAGAGATCTCGAGTTTTTCTTGCAATTGAATTTTGACAGGTATGTTGTAGCCGAGCCACGAACAATAGAGGCTAGGTCATGGACGTTTGTGCGCCTAGGTATATTCATGACAAGAAGTACATGCAAGCAACTACAACTGTTGGCTCAGGTTAGTGATCTGAGTTTTACTTTTATTTTTGCTTATTGTTGGTTTTCTTGGTAAGACTTGGCTATTCCTATCTTCACCAAAACCATTAAGAAAGTATAACATAATGCTTTATTAAGAATTAAAATCGTATATCATATTTTGGTCTCAAGCATAATATTCCATCACATGATTTGCTTCATATCAGAAAAAATTATACTTAAGCTCTTATTCCTTTTGCAGGCATCTCTTTGATTGGTTATCCACATTCTATTAAAAGCGAGCTCCTCGATTTTTCCTTTCACCACAACAGAAGTGTGTTGGTTCATGTTGCATGAGAGGAAGTTTGTCCGTGTTGTCTAATGGCATCATGTGACTTGTCTTGCCCATTTTAAAAAAAATTGTAAATTGGATATCACTTCTTATGCAGGTGTGATAAGGTTGCCTTGCTCTTGCATTCTCTTAGATGCTTATATTCATCTTGCTACCTAAATTAAATTTTTTGGTAGAGAGAATTCGAGAGCAAGGTTACCTCATGATACATGCAAAAGAAGTAACATCCAATTCACTTCTTCTAGAGATGGATGAGTCATATGGTACCATCATCCAATACACTTCATTTCGATCCAAAGCATTTATAATTCATAGGAGTAATGAGTTTAGGGCTTCGAAAATAATGCGAAGTGTATGACAGTGGAGGTGGTAGCACTTAAAGTGAAAACTATGATTATTGGAGAGGTTTCAGATTTGGAGATCTCGGGTTTTTCTTACAATTGGATTTTGACGGGTATGTTGTAGCCGAGCCACGAACAATAGAGACTAGATCATGGACGTTTATGCTGCTAGGTATATTCAAGACAAGAAGTACATGAGAGCCACTACAGCTGCTGGCTCAGGTTAGTGATCTGAATTTTACTTTAGTTTTTGCTTATTGTTGGTTTGCTTGGTCGGCCATGGCTATTGCTATCTTTGCTAGAACCATTAAGAAAGTATCACATAATGATTTATTAAGAATTAAAATCGTATATCATATGCTGGTCTCAAGCATGATATTCTATCAGTGATTTGCCTTAAATCATAAAAAATTATGCTTAAGTTCTTATTCCTTTTGCAGACATCTCTTTCATTGGTTATCCACATTCTACTAAAAGCAAGATCCTTGGTTTCTTCTTTCATCATAATCAAAGTGTGTTGGTTGATGTTGCATGAGAGTAAGTTTATCTATGTTGTCTAATGGCATCATGTGACTCATCTTGTCCATTTTAAAAAAATTGTAAATTGGATGTCACTTCTTACGCAGGTGTGATGAGGTTGCCTTGTTCTTGCATTCTCTTAGATAATTATGGATGTTTGTGCTGCTAGGTATATTAAAGACAAGAAGTATAGGCAAGCCACTACAGCTGGTGGCACAAGCCAGTGATATGAATTTTACTTTAATTTTTGCTTATTGTTGGTTTTCTTGGCTGGCCATGGCTATTGCTATCTTCACTAATACCATTAAGAAAGTATCACATATTTCTTTATTAAGAATTATAATAGTATCATATGCTGGCCTCAAGCATTATATTCCATTAGATGAATTGCTTCATATCAAAGAAAATTATGCTTCAGCTCTTATTCCTTTTGCAGGCATCTCTTTGATTGTTTATCCACATTCTACTAAAAGAAAGTTCCTCGGTTTCTTCTTTCATCACAATCGAAGTGTGTTAGTTGATGTTGCATGAGAGGAAGTTCCTCTGTGTTGTCTAATGACATCATGTGAAAAATCTTGTCCATTTTAAAAAAAATTATAAATTGGATGTTGCTTCTTACGCTGGTGTGAGAAGGTTGCCTCGCTCTTGCATTATCTTAGATAATTTGATTTAGCTTGCTACCTGAATTAAAATTTTTTTAGAGAGAACTCGAGAGCAAGGTTACCTCATGATACGTTTAGAAGAAGTAACATCCAATTCACTTTTTCTAGAGATGGATGAGTCATATGGTACCATTAGCCAATACACTTCCTTTCCATCCAAATCATATATAATTCATAAGGGGAATGAGTTTTTGGCTTCGAAAATAATGCAAAGTACTTTGGAACTGTATGACAATGGAGGTGGTAGGACTTAAAGTGAAAATTATGATTACTTGAGAGGTTTCAGATTTGGAGATCTCGAATATTTCTTGCAATTGGATTTTAACGGGTATGTTGTTGTTGAGCCAGGAACAATAGAGTCTAGTGCATGGACGTCTGTACTGCTAGGTATATTCAAGACAAGAAGTACATGAGAGTCACTACAACTCCTGGCTCAGGTTAGTGATATGAGTTTTACTTTAGTTTTTGCTTATTGTTGGTTTGCTTGGTCGGCCATGGCTATTTCTATCTTTACTAAACCATTAAGTAAGTATCACATAATGCTTTATTAAGAATTAAAATTTTATATCACATGCTGTTCTCAAGCATGATATTCTATCAGTGATTTGCCTTAAATCAGAAAAAAATATTCTTAAGTTCCTATTTCTTTTCCAGGCATCTCTTTGATTGGTTATCCATATTCTACTAAAAGCAAGTTTCTCGGTTTCTTCTTTCATCACAATCGAAGTGTGTTGGCTGATGTTGCATGAGAGGAAATTCCTCCGTGTTGTCTAATGACATCATGTGACTCTTCTTGTCCATTTTTAAAAAAAATTGTAAATTGGATGTCACTTCTTACGCAGGTGTGATAAGGTTGTCTTGATCTTGCATTCTCTTAGATACTTTGATTCAGCTTGCTACCTGAATTAAATTTTTTGATAGAGAGAATTCAAGAGCAAGGTTACCTCATGATACATGCAGAAGAAGTAACATTCAATCCACTTTTTCTAGAGATGGATGAGTCATATTGTACCATCATCCAATACCCTTCCTTTCCATCCAAAGCATATATAATTCATAGGGGGTTTGGGTTTTGGGTTATGAATATAATGCAAAATACTTTGGAACTATATGACAATGGAGGTGGTAGGACTTAAAGTGAATACTATGATTATTGGAGAGGTATCATATTTGGAGATCTCGGATTTTTCTTGCAATTGGATTTTGACGGCTATATTGTAGCCGAGCCAGGAACAATAGAGACTAGATCATGGACGTTTGTGCTGCTAGGTATATTCAAGACAAGAAGTACATGCAAGCCACTACAGCTGCTGACTCATGTTAGTGATCTGAATTTTACTTATTGTTGGTTTGCTTGGTCGTCCTTGGCTATTGTTATCTTCATTATATCCATTAAGAAAGTATCACGTAATGCTTTATTAAGAATTAAAATTTTATATCATAAGCTGGTCTCAATCATGATATTCCATCAGATGATTTGCCACAAATCAGAAAAAGTTATGCTTATGTTCTTATTCCTTTTGCATGCATCTCTTTGATTGGTTGTCCACATTCTACTAAAAACAAGATCCTCTGTTTCGTCTTTCATCACAAGAGAAGTGTGTTGGTTGATGTTCCATGAGAGTAAGTTCCTTTAAGTTGTCTAATGGCATCATGTGACTCGTCTTGTGCATTTTAAAAAAAATTATAAATTGGATGTCACTTCTTACACAGGTGTGATAAGGTTGCCTTGTTCTTACATTCTCTTAGATAATTATGGGCGTTTTTGATACTCGATATATTAAAGACAAGAAGTATAGGCAAGCCACTACAGCTGGTGGCTCAGGTCAGTGATCTAAATTTTACTTTAATTTTTTCTTATTGTTGGTTTTCTTGGCTGGCCATGGATATTGCTATATTCACTAAAACCATTAAGAAAGTATCACATATTTCTTTATTAAGAATTAGAATAGTATATCATATACTGGTCTCAAGCATGATATTCCATCAGATGATTTGCTTCATATTAGAAAAAATTTATGCTTCATCTCTTATTCCTTTTGCAGGCAACTCTTTGATTGGTTATCCACATTATACTAAAAGCAGGTTTATCAGTTTCTTCTTTTATCACAATCGAAGTGTGTTGGTTGATGTTGCGTGAAAGGAAGTTCCTCCGTGTTGGCTAATGGCATCATGTGACTCGTCTTGTCCATTTTAAAAAAAAATTAAACTGGATGTCACTTCTTACGCATGTGTGATAAGGTTGCCTTGCATTCTCTTAGATAATTTGATTCAGCTTGTTACCTGAATTAAATTTTTTGGTAGAGAGAATTCGAGAGCAAGGTTACCTCATGATACGTGAAGAAGAAGTAACATCTAATTCACTTTTTCTAAAGATGGATGAGTCATATGGTACCATCATCCAATACACTTCCTTTCCATCCAAAACATATATAATTCATAAGAGGAATGAGTTTAATTCTTCAAAAATAATGCACAATACTTTGGAACTGTATGAAACTGGAGGTGGCATGACTTAAAGAGAAAATTATGATTACTTGAGAGGCTTCAGATTTGGAGATTTCGGGTTTTTCTTGCAATTGTATTTTAATGGGTATGTTGTAGCCGGGCCAGGAACAATAGAGACTAGCTCATGTACGTTTGTGCTGCTAGGTATATTCAAGACAAGAAGTATACGAGAGCCACTACAGCTGCTGGCTCAGGTTAGTGATCTGAATTTTACTTTAGTTTTTGCTTATTGTTGGTTTGCTTGGTCGGCCATGACTATTGCTATCTTTACTAAAACCATTACGAAAGTATCACATAATTCTTTATTAATAACTATGAACACCCAATTTTTGCTCCCCATGGAAACTACTCCTAAATATAATCAAAAAAATAACTTTTAATAAATTTTAGGAAATTTTCTTTATTTAGTTGCATGTCATGCATGTTTAATACTTCAAAATTATAGAAAAATCGTAAAAAAAAGTCACATTTTTATTTCATGCCATCTTAGGTTTAATTTGTATTTTTAGAAACTAATTACTCTTTGTTTGTTAGATTAATGCATGAAAATCACAAAAAATATACATTAGTTTTAATCAATTAGTTTACTTGATTAGTTAAAATACTAATTAGGTCGTTTTGGTAAAAATAAATTTAATTAGTAGTAAAGTGGCTATATTTGAAAGATAAAATTTGCCTCTCGTATCAAATTTGCCCAATTTCAGGGCCCAAATTACCCGAGTCCATACCGTCCTAGCCCACTACCCAAATACCTGTTCCCCCCCAAGCGACCCCATCGCCGTTTCCCCTTAATCTCCTTCCCCATTCTTAAAGAAAAAACCCAGAACAACCATTTTCTTCTCTGGATGGACCTCTCTAAGCCATAGGCGGCCTTGACCCCCTCCCACTCGTCCTCTCACCTTGAATGAACAGAACACTCCTCCTTGGAAGAAACCAAGAACAACGCACCCCCCTTCCATTCTTCTTCTTATTCTCTCTCATCTCTCCAAACCAGGCAGCCCCACCGTTCCATCTCTGTCACGACCCAAATTTCCCTCTGTTGGGTATCGTGATGGAACCTAGTCTTAGGGACTAGGTAAGCGTAACATATCCACTGAACGACAACAATAATAAAGGAATTATAACAGTCTCGATATAGACATCTTGACAGCGTTTAAAATTTCCCAAAACCCGGTAAATACAAGTCATAAGCTCTACCAAATCTTTCTATCAAATCTAAATACAACTGTCTAGGACTAAGTAAGTACAGTTGAATAGAAATAAAACAGGAAGGTGACTCCGAAGCCTGCAAACGCAGCAACAGGTTACCTTGAGTTTCCCCAGCAATGATCTGCGCAACTACTAACAAGAATAACCTAGATCTGCACACAAAAATGTGCAGAGTATAGTACGAGCACACCACAGCGGTGCCCAGTAAGTATCAAGAGTAACCTCGGTGAAGTAGTGACGAGGACTAGTCAAGACACCACCGGTCTAATAAGTAGAAAGGCATAAATGTATAAATGACCGGAACATAATATCTATCTAAAGATTTTTCAATATAATTAACGATACAGAAATACAATCCAATAGAAAGAAAATTACGATCAACGGACATCATAATAGAAATACGGAAAGAGAATGGAAAGAATGCAATTCAAATGGCGGGAATCACCACCCAATAAAAGCACTAGCAACTCAACACTGCATCAATTTGTTCACGTCAGGCCTTAGCCAATAAACTCAATAAAACTGGTCAAACCTTCTAGTGAAAACCTTTAAATCGTGAGTTTATTTTGAAAACTTGAAGATATAATCATTTCGGAATAGAGAAGTTTCTTCTTTGATACATACTTTCTCTGAAGGTATATTTATATATTTTGTTAAAGAGAAATCTTCAAAATATAGTCTCTTCAAATACGTGGTGTTCAAATATACTTTCCCAAATACTGCTCCTTCAAATATCATTTTTCTGCAAGAAAAATACTTTCCAAATATACTTTCGAAATAGAAGTCCTTCAGACATAACTTTTCCTGGAGATAATTGCTTTTTAGTTATACTTTTCAATATATATATATATATATACATATATATATATATATATATATGTATATATATATATATATACATATATATATATGTATATATGTATATATGTATCTATATGTATATATATATATATATATATATATATATATATTCTTCGATCCAAATCTCCTCAATGATAGATAAAACCACCGGAACTCAGTCCGCAACTCAGAATTTATCATGCAATGCAGTATAGAGGGAAAGCTCCCGGAATCTCTTCCGTAGTCCCAATTTAAATATGCGATGCTGTACAGAGGGAAAGCTCCCGGATCTCTATCCGTAGTCCCAATTTAAATATACGATGCAGTACAGGGCGAAAGCTCCCGGATCTATATCTGTAGTCCCAATTTAACTATACAGTGCAGTACAGGGGGAAATCTCCCGGATCTCTATCCGTAGTCCCAATTTAAATATGTAGTGCAGTACAGGGGGGAAGCTCCCGGATCTCGGTCTGTAGTCCCAATTTAAATATGCAATGCAGCCACTGAGGAAAACAACTAGAATGCGACAGAAACAACATATATTGCCACAACCGGTGCAAAAGAAAACAAGACCGAATGCAAGGTACGATGAGCAAAACAATATAAAGACTTAAATCACGAAAATGGTAAAAACTCACTCATAAGAAGTAGCCACTGAAAGGAATGCCAAGCACAAAGAGAAGACAACATAACGAGCGGAAAACAAGACAAACATAGCAACGATTCTATATATTCAAGTTCGCAACCAAGAAACCAAATCATCCCGGCAAGGGAGTCAGCTATAACAATTCTCACTTAGACAATTAGCTTCACCGAATAAACTCAGTTTGAACAAATGCTCAGTAAATACAGCATCAAAGAATACCATCAACATGGGCAGTCATCAATTAAACCTAAGTAGTACTTAAGAGGCAAATCATTTAAATTGCAATGTACGACTCACGGGCATGCTTGACCAACGTATAGATATTCCAATTACTTGTTAGACATTTATAGTGCGAGATTATACTAGCTTTAGTCACAGAGGCAGCGTATGAATAAAGATATAGTATAATGGTAGGAAAAACAAGGTCTTCATTTAAGTCAATTAAGATCATATAAGAAACAAGGAAAGCTAGGCAAGTACTTCTAATTTGAGCAGGGAGAGATGAAACTAGAAATCAGGATATCAAATATAACAACTTCAATTCATACGCGGGGAACATAAGGACTAGAAATCCCTAAAGGGCAATCTATTTGAAAATAAGTGAGAGTACGCACTCGTCACCTCGCGTACGCGGACTACAATCCACATAGAAGACTCAATCCTAAGGGGTAATTCCCCCACACAAGGTTAGGCAATATACTTACCTTGACTGCGCTAATCAACTCAAAACCACGCTCTTGCCACGAGTATCCAACTCCTGGTGGCCCAAATCTACACAATTCGATTGCATAGTTTAAATATCATCACAAGGAAACAAAATAACTAATAAGTTCGAAACTAATACGCGAAATTAGGAAGTTCGCCCAAAATATTCTCCGAGGCCACGTCTCAGAATCGGGTAAAAATTTTATTTTCCAGACACCCATTCACTCACGAGTCTAAACATATGAAAATCTCTCAAATCGGAGGTCAAAAACCCAATCAAAACTCAATAATTTGGTCTATGAAGTTTATCAAAAATTTTCCAAATCTTCCAACCAAATTCGAATTCTAAGGACCATATTTAAGTTAGGAATCATTGAAATTGATCTAAGTAGGTTAGAAATCACTTACCCAAGTTACCCAGGTGCAAAGATCTTTAAAAATTGCCCTTCCCGAGCTCCAAAATTTGAAATGGTAAAAATAGGCTTAAGCCCTCGAATCTGATATAATTTCCCATCATTATCCGCACTTGCGCCCCTGGGACCGCACGTGTGGTCCCGCACATGCGAAATACCATCGCAGGTGCGAAAACCCACTAAAAGGCCTGGGGTCGCACCTGCGATCAAATGGCCTCACGTGCGGCTCCGCATCTGCGGAAAACAAACCACACCTGCGAGGATTGGGGGTTTGGGCCAAGTCTGCACCTGCGAGCTCCTCGCCGCACCTGCGTGTCCGCACCTACGGAAGGTCCATCGCAGGTGCGAGACACCAGAACCAGCAATGGTTCAGCTGTCTCCCAAGTTCTAATATCATCCGATGGGCATCCGAAACATACCCAAGGCCCCCGGGACCCCGTCCAACCACACACACAAGTCATATAAACTAACACGGACTCGCTCGAGGTTTCAAACCACATAAAACAACACTAAAACGATAAATTAAACTAAAAATCCATGAAATTCCTCAAAACTTCTATAAACATTAAGTTTTGCATTTAAGGTCCGAATCGCGTCAAACTAAGTCCGTTTCTTACCAAATTTCACAGATAACACATATAAATCATATCGAACCTGTACCGGGCTCCGGAACCATAATACGAGCCCGATATCACAGATTCTACCTCTAATTTCATTTCCAAAAACCTTTATATTTTTCAGATACAATTTTCTTTAAAAATTCATGTCTAGGACTTGGGACCTTGGGATTTGATTTCGGGCATAAGCCCAAGTCCCATATTTTCCTATGGACCCTCCGGGACCGTCAAGTCACGGGCCCGGGTCCGTTTACCAAAAATGTTGACTGAAGTCAACTTTATTCAAATTTCTATTAGAAAAATTATCATTTTTATCAGTTTTTTCACATAAAGGCTTCCCGGCTACACGCTCGGGATGCGCACGCAAATCGGGGTGAAATAGAAAGATGTTTTCACGACCTTGGAACACAGAATTAGCTAGAATATACAGGATGACCTTTTGGGTCATCACAATCTCCCCCTCTTAAACAAACGTTCGTCCTCGAACGTGCTAAGATTCACTTTGAACTCATCCAATAACTGATTGAGCACTTCCAACACACACCCGCGGGTGATCCCACGTCACCCCAACCTACATAAGCCTGATGAAACCATCACAACTGCCATATTGCCTTCTCATCATCATCGATAAGCCTCATACCTCAATTCTTAACTTTCTACTCATTTTCAAAAGACCGATTCTAAATCCATATCCGGAATTAGCCTCAACCACCTGTATCAACTAAGGTATACACCCATAAAGCACGACCTCAAAGCATAGCACATCACACATAGGCTCAATAGCACTTTTGATCACAATAACTGCCCGAAATCAACTCAACATTGGCAATTTTCCCCACATATGGAAGAACTCTGCTTCCAAATCTCATAGTACCGATAATGATGCAATAAACACGAAGACCTCATCATTAGACACCCGAATCACCGAGTCATAGCTAACACCACCGGGCATACATCCCGCAAACTAAACTAAAGAAGCACATAACGAAATGACTGAGTATGAAAAATAGAAGCATATAAAGGTAATATCAAACAAGCCCATAGGCATAACTCTCTATCAATGCTGACTTACCAAAAGTAATATAACAAGAGAAGCAAAGCATATGAAAAAATCACAAGGATGCCATCCTGATAAAAATTCCACCGCGGTACTCAGCCTGGTCCAAACATATCAAATCACAAAGAATCACGAAGGTCTCGCCCTCAACTCTATGACACATGTTGAATATATATCATACCAATAGAGATCTCCCGCTAATTCATCTCGGCTAACAAAATCATAGCGCTCACTTACTCACATCTCAATGGAGTATCAAATCACATCTCGTAAACAAAATATTTAGGAGAATCACATAAAGCTTACCACGAAGGACGACATGGACTCACTTCCAGTTTCACCACTGGAAAGGTTGAATAAAACAATGATAGACATGGGTTACTACTCATAGAATATCCCAACAGGAGCAAGCGCAAAAATAGAGTGCAACACATGAAACTCACTCATAAATGAAACAACAAATAATGGAAACTCGTCCTGACCAACAGGACTATAGTGAAATACAATGGTACCCCACTTTAGCACATCAAGCCATACCTGGGTGATGATATCTGGCATGACGGCCTCTAGCCTACTATATGCAACACATCAACGGGTCGGGCCTCCCCCTCTTGGGCGCCTTCTACCCACCTGAATACCCTGCTATACCACACGTACCTGAATCTTAGAACAATCTCTCACCCTGTGGCTAATATCTCCACACTAAAAACAATCCCTCTGCCGGTGTGGCTGTGGAAAACATACAATACAGATCATCTGATACCCATGAGTACCCGAAAAAGCTCCCATGCGAAGCTGGTAATGCAAGATGAACTAGCTGACCCACGAAACCTCTACTGTGGGGGTACCCTTCTTCCATATAAAGGACTAGTGGATTTATCCGATCTACGAGGCCTCCTTGCCTCCCTAAACCCTTACTTCCGATCTCTTCTGTCCTCTCGCTCCCGGTCCCACAAGCTCTCTAACAGGCGAGCGATCCCTACTACCTGCTGAAACGAGGCATCCGACTCTAACTCTCGAGTCCTGCTAAACTGAATATCATGCCTGAGTCCCTAAATGAATCTACGGACTCACCTCCTAACTGAAGCAACCAACTGAGGTACATAACTGGCCGACTCACTGAATCTGACGGCGTACTCCAATGGTGACATGGCACCCTGACGCAACTGCTCAAACTCTGCGCGCCGAACATTCCAAGGAACTTAGGTGCAACCTCCCTCAAAACATCTCCGAAAACTGAATCCATGCTAGTGAAGCTAACTCGGCCAGATCACCCCAACTCATATGCCGCCACCGCTGATCAACCAACTACTCTGGACCTGAGACGTGACAAAAGTAATCCCGCTCGTCTCCATAATACCTAAAGTATGAAGAATATGGTGACACTCCTCCAGAAAACTCTGGGCATTATCCGCCGCCAATCCACTGAAAGATAGAAGGGTTGTACTTCCAGCACCTCTAAATCCCAAGGTGCTCTACCTCCGATGTTGCTGTCCTAACCACGGGCTGAACTGAAACCACATGTAGTGCTGCTATGAAATCTGGAACTTGACAAATATGATCTCGCTGCTCTGCAGTGTAGACGGTGGGAGTCTGAACTCCTTCCCTTATCTGTGAAGCAACTGATGCACAAAATCAACCCTGCCTGAGTTGATGTACCAATTGTACTCAAAACTGCGCTCAGGTCTCCTGAAGTTCGGGGTAGTAACAGGCGCCCTGACCCCCAACTAGAACTACTGGCGACTCCTCAACGGCTGCTTTGGTAGGCATCTTAACTGGTAAAAAAACACGTGCTCCTCGTTGGCCTCTGTCTCTGACCCTCACGACATTTGCTTCGGGGTAACATCATCAGGAACCGCCGCTCGTGTTCTTACCGTCAGTGAGAGAATGTATCGATAATTTCAAACTTCAAGATCAATGAATTCACACGATAGGAATGAAGGAAGTGAAATTGTCCTAATAGTTTCTGTAGCCTCTCGAAGATAATTACAGACGTCTCCGTACCGATCCGCAAGACTCTCCCAAACTCGCTTATGACTTGTTGCACCTATGAACCTAGAGCTCTGATACCAACTTGTCACGACCCAAATTTCCCTCCGTTGGGTATCGTGATGGCACCTAGTCTTAGGGACTAGGTAAGCCTAACATTTCCACTGAACGAAAACAATAATAAATGAATTATAACAATATCGATATAGACATCTTGACAGAGTTTACAATTTCCTAAAACCCGGTAAATACAAGTCATAAGCTCTACGAAATCTTTCTATCAAATCTAAATACAACTGTCTAGGAATAAGTAAGTACAGTTGAATAGAAATAAAACAGGAAGGTGACTCCGAAGCCTGCGAACGCAGCAGCAGGTTACCTTGAGTCTCCCCAGCAATGATCGGCGCAGCTACTAACAACAATAACCTGGATCTGCACACAAAAATGTACAGAAGTGTAGTATGAG
>MDKI01288622.1:0-27072 GCA_005239505.1 Nicotiana paniculata | reverse complement strand
CACCAATAAACCCAGGATACAAAGTACGAACATCAATAACAATTCATGAACCAAATAACATCATGATTTATTAACAAAACCAGGTATTCAGAGTACTTTTGTGATGAACATACCTCTCTGCTCAAGCACTAAACTTAGAAGAAGCAAGAGGTCAAATACATGCCAGGAACCTATTAATTGAAACTCAGCAGAAGCAGAATCGACAGCGACCCAGCATACGGCAAACGCCGAATTGAGCTTTGATAGCTTTTAGAAATTCAAGGAGAAAATAAATCCATCTATGAAATCCTTTTTTTTCATCAAATCTTCATCGAAAAATCCAGTTTCTTTCTATTTATTTCCAACTCTTGATTTTCAGATCTTTGGCCAAAGAAAAACAAATTGTTTCAACTGGGTTTAGGTGGTAATTTTCAGTATAAAAGGGGCTGTTCTACAGAGGTTCGAAAGCTGCCTTGAGGTGGTGTTTTGGCTGATCTTGATGAAACAAGGGGTATGGGTCGACAACGGTTAATGGTGGTGTCGAAGCAGAGGGAGGCTGCTGTCCGTGTGTCTGTCGCCTATGAGGTGAAAGAGCTGGGGACTGGTTTGGTCAATGTGTTTGGATAGGGGTGTATTTGGAGAGGAAGATGGGAGGGGAATGGGGAAAACAGCGGATGGGGATCTAAAGGGAAGGGCTTCTTTTTCTGATTTTTTAGGTCTCCCCTTTTGTATCCCCTTAGGTCTAGATTATATAGAGGAGGGGATTAGGGTTGTAATGTGGTCAATTTGGTTGGGCTTGGGATTTTGGGCCCTCAAATTAGGCCAATTTGAAACAAGGGCAAATTTTGTCTTTCAAAAATAGTCATCTTACTACTAATTAAATTTCTTTTATCAAAACGACCTAATTAACATTTTAACTAATTGAATAAACTAATTGATTAAGCTAATGTATATTTTTTGTGACTTTTCATATTAATCTATTAATTAAAGGGTAATTAATTTCTAAAAATACGAATTAAAACTAAGATTACATGAAATGAAAAATGTGACAATTTTTATAATTTTTTTTATGATTTTAAAAATATTAAACATGCATGAAATGCAAATAAATAGATAAAAACTCCTAAAATTCATAAAAAATTATTTTTGGATATTTTTTAGAAGTAATTTCTATTCGAGTCAAACATTGGGTGTTCACAGCTGCCCCTCTTTGCTTGAGAACATGAAGATTTTTCGGGCAAAGATAAAGTGAGCTACTACGAGCAATTTTTGCCCGTTTTGTACTCTATTTGGAAGCATTTTGAAAACTTTTTGACCGAACCTTGCTTCGGAGGTTGCCTACATATCCTTGGCTATAAAGGAATTAAGTCGGTGTAGTTCTGAAAGTTTTGGTAACTGGGACTACAGGGAAGCTATGATTTCGCTGTTGTTGCCGCTGCTTACTGCTTGCTGAGCTCCTTATTACATAAAAATCAAAATGAAAAGGACTAAACTAGCCTATCAGCTACGAGTTACAAAATTCCTATCTACAAGTCTTCTGAAGCTTGATCTTGAGTCTTGGCTGTTTATTCAAGAAGACTCTGATCTGAATATTGATGCTCATTAGCTGTATGTGCTGGTTCAACCTTATTCAGCTTTTCGGATCAAGAAGGGGTATGCATAGCTTGTGACTTCAACCTTGTCTTGAGCAGTCTATATCATTTCCGCTTATGCACCTTGGGTTTGGTCTTCTCTTTTTCTTCTTTTCTTTATTCTGGATCGAAACTTCTTCTTTTGGTCGTCTTGAGTCCATTGTAATCTGCGCAAAATCAAAACAAACATACAAAATTTTCTGC
Organism: Nicotiana paniculata; assembly: GCA_005239505.1. Taxonomy (NCBI): domain Eukaryota; kingdom Viridiplantae; phylum Streptophyta; class Magnoliopsida; order Solanales; family Solanaceae; genus Nicotiana; species Nicotiana paniculata. The sequence continues at coordinate 25,258 of MDKI01288622.1, read as the reverse complement.
CCCAGTTTTCACTAGGAAAATTTCGTGAGTTATTGTAACGAAATCTATGCTACTTCATTATTGAAAGCAATGAAAAGCCAGGAATGGTGTACCCGGAGTTATTGTAGACTAGGGAGTGGATACCCTATGCCTAAAAAGTAAAATCAACTAGGGATTGGAGACCCTATGTTGGAAAAGATCGACGGGTTATGCTATTGTCAAGAAAAGATCACCGGGTTATGCCGGTGTCTAGGGGGAGGATCAACGGGTTATGCCTTTGTCAAGAAAGAGATCACCAGGTTATGCTGGTGTCTGGAAATGTCAATAAGTTATGTTGTTTCCTGGGGAAAAGAGATCACTAGGTTATGCCAGTGTCAGGAAGCGATCAACAGGTTATGCTGTTGTCAGAAAAAGATCACCAGGTTATGCTGGTGTCTGGAAAGGTCAACAGGTTATGCTGTTGCCTGGGGAAAAGAGATCACTGGGTTATGCCAGTGTCAGGAAGTGATCAACAGGTTATGCTGTTGCCTGGGGAAAAGAGATCACTGGGTTATGCCAGTGTCAGGAAGTGATCAACAGGTTATGCTGTTATCAAGAAAAGATCACTAGGTTATGCCGGTGTCTGGAAAGGTCAACATGTTATGTTGTTGCCTGAAAAATAGATCACTGGGTTATGCCAGTGTCTGGAAAGGTCAACATGTTATGCTGTTTCCTGGGGAAAAGAGATCACTGAGTTATGTCAGTGTCAGGAAGTGATCAACAGGTTATGCTGTTGTCAAGAAAAGATCACCAGGTTATGCCGGTGTCTGGAAAGGTCAACAGGTTATGCTGTTGCCTGGGGAAAAGAGATCACTGGGTTATGCCAGTGTCAGGAAGTGATCAACAGGTTATGCTGTTGTCAAGAAAAGATCACCAGGTTATGCCGGTGTCTGGAAAGGTCAACAGGTTATGCTGTTGTCTGAAAAAGAGATCATTGGGTTATGCCGTCTGGAAAGGTCAACAGGTTATGTTGTTGCCTGGGGAAAAGAGATCACTGGGTTATGCCAGTGTCAGGAAGTGATCAACAGGTTATGTTGTTGTCAAGAAAAGATTACCAGGTTATGCCGGTGTCTGGAAAGGTCAACAGGTTATGCTGTTGCCTGAAAAAGAGATCATTGGGTTATGCCAGTGTCTGGAAAGGTCAACAGGTTATGCTGTTGCCTGGGAAAAAGATATCACTGGGGTTATGCCAGTGTCTGGACAGGTCAACAGGTTATGTTGTTGCCCCGGAAAAGAGATCACTGGGGTTATGCCAGTGTCTGTTTGGGTACGGGACCCTACGTTGGCATCAACTGAGGACTGGGATATCCTTGGTTGGAAAATATTTGGGTATGGGTTGAGGGTCCTATGCTACTTTAGGGTTGCATCATATTCAACTTCATTTCTTCTCTTTTTTATATATATGCGGGAAAATATTTTGGAGGAAACTTCCTTTTCTTTGGAGTCAATGCTGCAGAGCTCTTTCTAGATCTTGCGCAATTCCTTCTGATTGCCCCTTCTTTTACGCGGTTGCTTTTGCACCTGTTTCTTATTTTCAAACAAAGAACAATTTGTTAGTTTGAAACGGTGGTTGGTTTTGCGGCCTTGATTTTCAACTGCTTGATCTCAGTTCTTTTGATGAAGGTTTCAACCACTTGCTTGCTTGTTTGCTTGCTTGCGATTGGGTTTCATCTCTAATCCTGAGGACCTTGGCTTCCTAGATTTTACCATGGCGATCGGTCACGGGGGACCCAACATTTTTTTTTGTAGGCTTTTCACTTGCTTTTCTTTTGGATTTCCAGAGTATTAGGGGGGAGTTTTGGCCCCTCAAATTCTGCTGCAACGGTTAGTCGCGTAGGACTTAACCTTTCCAACTTTATTTCGCTTTTATTGGCTTTTCATTCCTGAATTTTCTTCCAACTGTAACTTTGGGTCATTTGGAATCTTTGGCTTTTCAAACCTTGCCAAGATGGTTAGCCACGTGGGACTCAACCTTTCAACTTTATTTGCCTTTATAGGCACTTCAATTTGACTTTCTCCTTTCAAGGTTTTGAGTTTGAATCATCATCCATTGTGTCCAGTCGGGATCGACTCGATGTCCCCGACGAGGTTGGGTGCCTTTTGCATATTGACCCGCGTCAAATAAGAGCCCTGTAAATCAGTCTTACCATCTTTTCTTTGCCTTAGTTTCGGGACAGAGTTGGACCGAAAGGGATTGAAAAACAATAAATGACAGAATGGATAATTAACTTAAACGAGAGGTATCCCTTTTGGGGAAAGGAAGGAAGGACTTATATGGAGCGCATGCGGACTTCAATGAACATGACATGCCTTTTGGACTGGATGACTGATCCGTGTAAACCGTCCGACTCTCAGACATTCATCACAGCTATCACCTCGAGATCGAGAAACCTTGCCCCGGACTGCGTCCATGTCAGTGACCCATTATCCTTTTCGATCAATGGCGCCCTTTCCGGATTTTCACCAACTGACCTCTCTCATTTCTCTTCTGACCATCGCCTTGTAGTGCTCTTTGCGAGTTTTCACTAACAAGACTCTCTCATTTTTAATTTCTCTGCTTACCGTCGCCTCACGCCATATGGGTTTTCACCGATAAGACTCTCTCATTTTATTTCTCTCATTTACTTGCACCAGATCCGACATCTGCATCCTCCAACTTTAGACATCTTTGTCGATTGATCGGAAGGACTTGAACAGGGTTTTGGGTAGAAAGAATTTGGATTACAACTTTGCAACTTTTTTAGGTGAAAACATAGCATTTGCCCCAGCTTAAACTCTTGAGAAAATGTGGAATTTATTTTGGTGTGACTGAACCCCAGAGAGAGGCTGTCTACGTATCCTTTCGGAATCAAGTCGAACGTAGTTCAGGGAGACATTTTTGCTTTTGTTTTGGTTTTTGTTTTGTTTTTCCTCTGTTTTGTTTTGTTTTCTCTTTCTTTTGCTTCCTTTTTCTCTTTTTTTTTTGCATTTCATTATCATTTTTTTAATTTTTTTTCCTCTTTTTTTTTTTTTTTTTTTTTTTTTTTTTCATTTTTCATTCAATCAATATTTTTTCTTTTTTCTTCTTTTTTTTTGTTTTCCAATAACACTTTCGGGTTCCAAAGAGGGTAATCAAAGGAAGGTAACCGGCTCAAAGGGTTGGAAAAAGGGTTAATAGTGTTTGGGTAGCGAGAATGAAAGTCATCGTCATCCCAACCGGAGAACATTTAATGCTATATGGAGGATCAAACATAGTACTTTTTGACTGCACCTGCGTTGACACTTTTTTCAGAGACATTTTCTTCGATGTACCCAAATTACTAATGCACTCTTTTGGAAGTACTCTTGTAGTAATGTATGGACCTTTCCAACCTGAACCAATTTTCCTTTGGCTGTTTCGATTCATTGTTTTATTTCCTTGATCAAACTTCATTTGCATTCGGATCTTTGATTCATCATTTCGAAGTCTGACATCGCCTTGGGATCTTTTGAGTTCACATACGTTGACAGTTGTTTCAGGGACATTTCTTCGATGTACCCCTAAGTATAACAAACTCTTTTGGCAATACTTCGTAGTGATGTATGGACCTTTCCGATCTGAACTAATTTTCTTTTGGTTCTTTCGATTCATTATTTTATTTCCTTGATCTAACTTCATTTGCATTCTGATTCTTGATTCATTATTTCGGAGTCTGACAGCGTTTTAAGATCTAGGAATGAAGTCCGCAGACATGTCATGTTATTGAAATCTGCATTTAAACAGAACTGAAAATAGAGTAAGAAAAGAGACAAGATAAAGAAAAAAGATATTCTTGGAAAATGAAATATTAATTCCATTTGATTTTTTCATTTTTTTTTGATGATTTTTTTTTAAAGTTAGAAGGGTTTACATCGGAAAGTAAGACAATAAAGTAAAACATCCGGATCACACCCTGGGATAATCTGGACGCAGAAAGGATAGCAAGACTGGCTACCGAGACTCCCATCTGATGGGGGAACTTTCAGGCTTGGCGACCGTTTTTGGCTTTTCTTCTGTCTTGGCAATGGCTGCAATGGCCTTCTGTGCCGGATCAAATTCTTCATCTTCACAAATCATTCCGACCAACGGCCCAGTGTGAGCAAGCCGGGGGTTATTCATCATATTGGGGTCTTCTTTATCCCCAAACACTATTGCCTGGACCTCGATGAGATCTTCCACTGCTCTTTTATGAGTCCAACAATCTTCAGTGTCATGTCCCACTGCTCTTGAGTGGTATTCACTTCTAGCATCAGCCCGGTGCGAGGGGGACTCGGGGTTCGGCCGGTTTGGGGCCACCGGCTGCAGCAGACCTATCTTGACCAATTTTTGGAACAAGCTAGAGTATGATTCACCAATAGGGGTGAACTGATTCTTTTTGAAAGGCTATCTTAGGTGAGGATTTTATTGGGGAACATTTGGTTGGGTATTATATGGAGCTTGGTAAGGATGGGCATTTCTAGGAGGTGGAGCTCGGTTTCGGGTATAATGTTGTGGTCGCGTATAAGATTGCTCTTTCATCACTGCATAGGGAGGCTGTGCCATGGCATATGCAACATCATCTTGATAGGGATAATTGTGTTGTGGGACATTAGGAAGCGTGTATTTTTGGTTGAATGCCATGTGGTCTCCCTCTGATCTCAAAGCCATCATAGCTCCCTCTTCTATCTCGTTTCTGTTCATCAAACCCTCCGAACCATTATGAACGGCCTGTGATTCAACCTTAAAAATAGCTTGACTCAAGATTCGGCCCGTTTCCAAGCCATTTTCTACCATCTACCCAATTTTGATAGCCTCGGCGAACGGTCTACCCATAGCAGACATCTTGTTCTGGAAGTAGCCTGCCTCTTGGGCCTGTAGGAAGATCGTAACCATTTCTGCTTCTTCCATTGGAGGTTTACCCTGGCAACTTGCTCATGCCATTTGATAGCATATTCGCGAAAGCTTTCCGTGATTTTCTTTTTCAAATTAGACAAAGAATTCCTATCGGGAGCGATGTCCACATTATACTGGAACTGGCACACAAAGTCTCGGGCCAAATCGTCCCACACATGCCAATGGGTAATTTCTTTATCCATATACCATTCAGCAGCGATTCCGGTGAGGCTTTCTCCGAAGTAGGCCATTAGAAACTCCTCTTTTCCACCAGCACCCCTCAGCTGGTTACAATATGTTTCACGTGAACCATGGGGTCTCCGTGCCCGTCATATTTTTCAAACTTTGGCGTCTTGAAACCAACTGGCAGGTGAATATGTGGAAACATGCATAAATTGGAGTAGGAGAGACTCTTCTGACCACTCAAACCCTGTATGTTCTTTAAGTTTTGATCCAGGTTTCTCATCTTTCGAGCCATTTTTTCCTTCTCAGGGTTTCTCCTTATTCTTTCCTGACCCACAGAAGACTCATATTGCGGGTGCTGAGGTTATGATTTTGTCCTGGGCACTATTGGATGTGCCGTAGTGGAGACTGGTGGTGCAACGAACATTGCTGGATGTGCCCTTGAATCCGGCGTCTGGGGGTGATCCACAGAAGGCGTTCCGGGGCCATTAGACGGCATTAGAGGGTGACCACATGGGAAGAGTGGGTTGGGCACAAGGATATTGGAACGCCCATCTGAATCGGGAATCAACTCAGGAAAATCAGGGATTACACTTGGCGGTTCCCTACCATTAGACCAAGCGTCCCACATTTCTAACATGCGGTGACACAACATTCTGTTTTCTTCAGCAGTTGCTGATTCCGGCTGCGGAATAGCCGATATCGGGCTATCTACATGACCGATAATTGGCAGATTACTTGGAGAGGTCATCTCTACCTTTGGATCTTGTAAAGGATGAGAAACTGGACTACCAACAAAACCAACCACCAAAACCTGGCTAATTTGCACACCAAACAACCTTGTTAGTTTTGAGACATTTAACATATCGCATGTTGGGATGCAATGCACCTAACAGTTAAACGCTTCTACCATGTGCTTGAACGGTTGCAAGTTTCATCCCGGCCTTTAAATGTCTCTTTTCATTTTTGTCTCTCCCCTTTTTTTATATCTCGATTTCTTTTTCTTTTTTTTTGTTATTTTCGTTGTTTGTTTTTCTTTGTTATTTTGTCACTCTTTTCTTTTCACTTAAATTTTTTATGCTTATGATCGAATCCAATGGGGATTGCCTACGTATCATGACGCCGCATGAATCAGATCTTGCGTAGTTCGGGAAGATTGAGAATGGCGCAAATAAGCTAACTTTTTTTTTCTTTTATAAAACTCAGACATAACTTTTGCTTTTTTTTGTGTTTTGATTCAAATGTTTGAAAGAAAGACTTCTAAAAGCAAGAAAAATATTTTTTTTTTGGATTTTGATTTGATTTTTCTTTGAAATTTTGAAATGAAGACTTCTAAAGAAGAAAGAAAATATTTTGGAATTTGATTTTTTCTTGAAATTTCGATTTTTGATTTTTATTTTTGAAAGAAAAACTTCAAAAGAAAAAGGAAATATTTTTGGTTTGTTTATGATTTTTTTTTTAGAATTTTTGGAAGAAACACTTCTATAGAAGAAAGAGAATATCAGTTTTTTTTTTGGATTTTTGATTTACTATTTTTTTTTTTTGGGAAAAATACGTCAAGATAAAGAAAAATGTATTTTGGATTTTGACTTTTGATTGATGATTTTTTTTTTTGAGATTTTTGAGATAAAGACTTCTTCAAGAGAGAAAAATATTTTTGGGAATTTCGTTTTTTGATTTTTTTTTTATTGGAAAAGTATTTCTGAAGGATATGTTTGATTTTTTTTGATTGATTTTTATTTCCTTTTTTTAAAATTTTTTTTTAACATATGAAAGACTTTGGAAAGAAGGAAAATATTCATTTTGGGTTTAAAATCCTTTTCTTTTTTCTTAATTGTTTGGGATTTTCTTAAGGAGGGATTTATAGGAAAATATTTTTGGATTTATTTTTTTATTTAAATTGGGAAAATAAAAAGGTAGAAAATAGTTTTTGGGATTTTGATTTAATTTGTATTTGTTTTTTTTTCTTTTTCGGATGAAAAGTATTTTTGGGTTCTAAGACATTTATTTTTTCTTTTATCTATTTGAAATTCCTCAAGAAAATATTCCTAAAGAAGGAATTAAACGAAAATATCTCTCTTTTTGGGGGGATTTTTTTTATTTAATATTATTAGGGAGGATTAAAGAAAATATTTTTTGTTTGGATTTTGAAATTTGGGGTCGGGACCGATGAGGTTTGCCTACGTATCTCACATCCGGTGAGAATCAGACCTGCGTAGTTCTGCCAGTTTTGACAGAATCGGGGAAACATGATTTTTGAGGACGTTCAACTATATTTTTTTGATAGACGGAGTTTCATATTTTGAATGCCTAGCTCTCACTCTTGGTTTTTATTTTTTATTTTCTTTTTGCTTGTTTTTTTTTCTTCTAATTTTCCTTCCTATTCTAGAAGCCGGTCAACATGCACGCCGATACAAACAAATGCCAAATAACACGTAAGATGCATCAGGATGGTCTTTTATTTCGGGTGCGCTTGTCCTAGACGGACCCAACCCCTGTGTTGAGTCCCCTAAGTCAAATGCACATGATGCAGATAATCGTTCCTACTAGGGATCCGGCATGAGGTTATGTTATACTAGGTTTCTATCTTGGGGTTTTGTTCTAGAAAAGGCTTACCCGAGCGGACAGCTCGAGCCGAGGTCGGGGCAGCGTATTGGGAATATAGAAGCTTCACCGGCTTTGCAACTTGTCCGTACCTCGTTCTAAAATTTGGATATGACTCTAACAGAAAAGAAGTCACACGAAGTGCACACTTCCCAGATGATTTAGAAGACTCAGAGAGAAGAGGGTTTCAACACAATTTATATACAGTTGAGATAATATCAAAGCGGTAAAAAGCGGCATTTAGCACATTAGGTTTAAACATGTAAAAATCAGATAATAAAGCCAAATAAAACAGTTTATTCTAAGCTTGAATTCTTGAACCCTGAACCAGAGATTCTAGGTCCGATCCCCAGCAGAGTCACCAGAGCTGTCACACCTCCTTTTTCCACTACCCCGAATTAATTAAGGTGTAATAAGAGAGTTTTCCAATTAAAGTGACATTATTCGATTTTGGGATTTATTTATTATTTCAGAGTCGCCACCCGGACTTTTGACGATGTTCCCGAATACCATTTTATTTTGAAGATCCCAAACCGAGGAAAATTTGACTCTATTCTAATTTTAGTCTGCGACCAGAAATCCGAGTAAGGAATTCTGTTAACCCGGGAGAAGGTGTTAGGCATTACCGAGTTCCGTGGTTCTAGCACGGTCGCTTAACTATTAATATTTGGCCTAATTATCTAATTTATTTACGTATTTTAAACCTATTGTGCTTTTATCCTTTTTCACTTGTTAGCCGCTTTCAATATTTATGAAATTATTTTAATACAAGTCACGATGACATGCACTTGTTATATCTGGACACGTTGCAAACCGCGCCACATGAAATGTACCCGCGATTTACAACATGTTTATTTTAATTAATGTTTTGAGTTAGAGTCGGGGACATGAGTTGCCGCACCCAAGTGTAGATTATATAGTCATGACGATTAAAAATGCCTAGTTGAGGCGATATTCAATTATTCTCTAAGTTTTGGAATCTTTATCTAAAAGTGGTATTTTAGCTTATGGAATATGTATATAATCCACTTTTGATATTTATGGACTTATCTTGGAACAAGTCACGATGGCGTGCACTTGTTGTTTTGGAAACATCGCAACCGCGTCACATGAAATGCACCCGCGATTGCAACATGTGATTTAATATTGTTTGAAGTTATGGTCGAGTCACATAAATGTGCGCCCGAATGGGATTTACGTATCACGACTGTGCCACGGGATCTGTACCCATAGTCGTGATGATTTTTTATTAATCACTTAAAGCACGCTATGAATGTTCATAAGTTGTTCAACAGATTATGTACACAACTTAAACCCAACTCAACAGATTATATACAAAGCTTAGATCAATATTTTTAACATGTAACTTTACAAAGAGAATGACATAAACACATGGCAATAATTTACAAAAAAAATACAATAAGAGAACTAAAATAAACAGAAGGATAGCACATTTCAATGACATAGATTTCACAAGACACAATATATATTCATACAGAATCAACAATAAACAACATTCATGATTCGAAACATTAGTATTATTCTAAATTCGGACCTTGGTAACTTTTGGTTTAATCCCCAGAATACATATATATTTGGATCTTCTTATATAACCCAGGTAGTTGGATTATTAAGGCAAATAAGCACAACTTATTCCTCTTAAACCGTTCAAATGCAGCGCATAACAGTAGAAAATATGAGATTACTTTAACTAAAATACATTCAAATACTTTAACACCCATTCGTACCATCTTTTATGTAATCAAAGATCCCTATATGGTTGAATCTAACCTATATTGAATATTTATATCAACACACTTAATCAAAGATGAGTGTATGTTTCAGAAGCAAAAACAATGACACAAAATCAAACTGAACCTAAACTTCACCAACCCCCTTTACACAAAAATCATTAAAAATAGAAATTCATTTCATTTCCACTTAGTTGACTGCACATTCAGTTCGCACCAATAAACCCAGGATACAACATCATGATTTATTAACGAAACCAGGTATTCAGAGTACTTTTGTGATTAACATACCTCTCCGCTCAAGGACTAAACTTAGAAGAAGCAAGAGGCCAAATACATGCCAGGAACCTATTAATTGAAACTCAGCAGAAGCAGAATCGACAGCGACCCAGCATACGGCAAACGCCGAATTGAGCTTTGATAGCTTTTAGAAATTCAAGGAGAAAAGATCTCCATCTATGAAATCTCTTTTTTTTCTTCAAATCTTCATAGAAAAATCCAGTTTCTGTGTATTTATTTCCAGCTCTTTATTTTAAGATCTTTGGCCAAAGAAAAACAAATTGTTCAACTGGGTTTAGGTGGTAATTTTCTGTATAAAAGGGGCTGTTCTACAGAGGTTCGAAAGCTGCCTTGGGTGGTGTTTTGGTTGATCTTGATGAAACAAGGGGTAGGGGTCGACAACGGCTAATGGTGGTGTCGAAGCAGAGAGAGGCTGTTGTCCGTGTGTCTGTCGCCGATGAGGTGAGAGAGCTGGGGACTGGTTAGGTCAGTGTGTTTGGAGAGGGGTGTATTTGGAGAGGAAGATGGGAGGGGAATGGGGAAAACGACTGATGGGGATCTAAAGGGAAGGGCTTCTTTTTCTGATTTTTAGGTCTCCCTTTTTGTATCCCCTTAGGTCTAGATTATATAGAGGAGGGGATTAGGGTTGTAATGTGGGAAATTTGGTTGGGCTTGGGATTTTGGACCCTCAAATTAGGCCAATTTGAAACAAGGTCAAATTTTATCTTTCAAAAATAGTCATCTTACTACTAATTAAATTTCTTTTATCAAAACGACCTAATTAACATTTTAAATAATTAAATAAACTAATTGATTAAGCTAATGTATATTTTTTGTGACTTTTCATATAAATCTATTAATTAAAGGGTAATTAATTTCTAAAAATACGAATTAAAACAAAGATTACATGAAATGAAAAATGTGACAATTTTTATGATTTTAAAAATATTAAAAATGCATGAAATTCAACTAAATAGAGAAAAATTCCTAAAATTCCTAAAAATTATTTTTGGATAATATTAGAAGTAATTTCTATGCAGGGCAAAAATTGGGCGTTCACAGGTGCGGGCCCAGGCTTCCTCATCCATTTCCGCAGGTGCGATCTTTTTCTCGCAGGTGCGAGACCGCAGGTGCAGTCCTCGAGCCGCAGGTCCGGAAACACTGTTCAGACAATGTGTTTTTATACACGGGATTTAAGTCATTTTTCCTTATCTTCTTCTTCTTCCTTGGGACGATTTCCACCATTTTAGAGGGGCAAACGAACTGGTTATTGAAGGTAAGTAAATTATACTCTAATATTAGCTTCATGCATGGATTACGAGCTAAATTAACTACCTAAATTAGTGGGAAAGAATCAAGAATTGGGTAGTAACCTATAACTTTCGATAATTTGAGAATTTACCCGTGAATTAGCTATGGAATCAAGTAGAAATCATGTATTAATGATCCTTAGGCTATGGGTGAGTATTCCCTTCGAGAATTTTTGGAATCCGAGCATGTGGGCCCGGGGTTGGATTTTAGAATTTCTTCAAGAATGGTGAATTTGGCTAAGTAATAGGAGAATTCCCTGGTTTGGATATAAATTGATATATTTGTATAAGATTTGGCTAGTTTCGAGTCCGTGGGTGTCGAGTTCGGGGTTTCGGGCGCATTCTTGAACTGGGGAGTAGGTGTGATGTGAGGTGAGTCTCCTTTCTAACCTTGTAAGGGGGAACTGGCACCCCTAGGTGATTTGAATGCTATATGTGATAATTGTGGGGGCTACGTACGTACAAAGTGACGAGAGTCCGTACGTAGCGACTATTACTATTATGTCCGGGTAGTTAGGCCCACATCATGCCTTGTGTTTTACTTGATATGAACTGTATGCTTAATGAATTAACGTTACATGTTGCTTATTTCCCCGAAGTTATGGAATTTGAGAAAAACTTGTAAGAAATTGTTCACTGAAAGGTATTTTCTTTTAAAAGGAATAATGTGTGTGCATGTGACCGCTTCGTAATTTACTTTCCGCAAGCGGAGTGTGATTTCCCCCACTCTTATGGGAACGGGCCATACGCCACGGCGGATTGAGACACTTTTGGTACGGGCCGTTCGATCCTCGGCAGTGCATAGAGAGGATTGAGAGATGCACTTTTGGTACGGGCCGTTCGATCCTCGGCAGTGCATAGATGTGAGTACTTTGTGGAGATGTGCACTTTTGGTACGGGCCGTTCGATCCTCGGTAGTGCACGGACATGACTATCTTATAACTCCGGCCGGTTGTCCTTACCTTGCATGAGTATGATTTATTTGTTACTAATGGATATTGATTTGATAGATATTTGTGGGAAAGTGAAGTGGTAATTGTTTTATTCATTCCCAGTAATTTTTCTTGGATTTCAGTACCTTACATATATATTTGTTTCTTCACTGCCTTTACATGCCTAAGTTTCTATTATATTTTGTTAAAAATTATACTGTTGGACCTTAGTGAGTGTCATGTCGACCTCTCGTCACTACCTCTTCGAGGTTAGGCGGGATACTCACTCGGTACATATATATTTATGTACTCATGCTACATTTTTGTACGTAATTGTACAGGTTCTGAGGCTGGTGCATCTGGTTATCCGACTGGAGCTTGACGTATATTCTGGACCTGACTCCACGGTGAGCTGCCTCCTTTGGCGATTCTCAGTAGTACTATGGAGTTATCTTTTGTTTATTTCTGTCTACTTCTTTCAGACAGCAGTACAATTTGTATCATCTTTTGTATATTCTACTAGTTCGCATGTTGACTTGTGACACTAGTTCCTGGCACACACATAGTAGACTCTATATTTTGGGACTGTATATATTGGTTCATGATCCTTGTGGCTGTATTTACTTAGGTTGGTTAATGTATCCGCTTTTATTTAAATGATCTAAGCTTAAAATTTTGGAAATTGTGGGGTTGGTATGTCAAATAAGGATAATCCCACTAGTAAACAACTGTTGGCTCGCCTGACTCCGGTGTTGGGCGCCATCACGACCTGTGTTGGATTTTGGGTCGTGACATGATCAACCTCCAGGAAGGCTCAGAGAGAGCGCTCCGAGAGAGGGCCGACTTCATCGAGAAGGTATTCTGGTACCCACAATTTTATTTTTAATTGCAATGCTTGGTGCTGATCGACTTATTTTCTGTGCTTTTCAGATCTTGCAGAAGGATGCCCTGGTGGAGCGACTCTGAGAGGATGTTGCAGCCAAGGATGCCGAAATCCTTGAGCTGGCTCGGCTGAATGATGTCGTGTCTTAGGAGAGGGACGCGCTTCGGGGGAAGCTATCCTCGATCCAAGACCTTCTTCGAGGTGCTCAGGAGGAGGCTGCTGCACTGTCTGCGGCCAAGTTTGAGGCCGATGAGTTTTTCGCCTCATACAAAAGGGATGTTGCTGCTGCGAATGACTGGTCCAGGGAGATATCTGAGAAGGCCGAGCTAAAACTGGCTCGGGCAGTTGCTCGTGCCCGTATACAAGCTAGGAGACAAGCCTTCAAGGAGGTGAGCGGTAAGGGTGTCGATCTCTCTGTCGAGATCAAAGAAGCCAGGGCCCTGGAGGAAGAATCGGCAATGCCGAATACGTTAGATGAGGGCTCTGAAAGCGGCTCGGACAACAGCGAAGGCGAAGAGTAGATTCACCTACTGTTTTCCTTTTTTCCTTTTCTGTATATGGGACCCTCGGGGGGAATTTTTGTAGAAATACCCTTGTAAATGCATTTTTGAAATAAAATACCTCTTTGTTACATATCTCCCAAACTTTACCCTGCAATGCTTACGCAAAAGTTGACTTTCAAGCTTCGATTTTAGCCCTTCGAAACCCGTACTTGCAATAGTAGATCCCCTCGAGATCGGACACCTTCTCGAGGCTAGGTCGGCATGGGGGTTTCGATCCCTCGAACACTGTGTGACAGTGTCATTTATGTGACATGATCGTAAAGTGACCGAGGTGGCCCCGCTGGTACACTTCCCCAAACGTTATGACAATTTTGTCATAATTAAATGGCTTTCAAAGTAGTTGAATAGCCACCGCTTGCTCTACATATATACTTGCTTCCTCTTCATTTTAAGTCTTGCAACTTTGCAAAACTAGCTTTTCTTTCAACATTCTCTTCCTTTTCTCATCTCGCGAAACTTTTTTCATTTCTTCCTCTTCACCTTTGCTTGAGTAGTTATGGCTGCCGTGCCCGAATCCGTTCACCAAGAAGAGGAAAACCTTACATTTGCATCTTGCCCGGCCGGTGGTACACCACCGACGTACGGCGAGTTAACCTTGAGCTGCTTTGCTTTGAAGAAATATTTTGCACTAAAGAAATCCTTCGACGCCCCGGGCCATCGAGAGCATGAGTCGAGGTTCATCCGATCGATAGAATAAATCCACCTCGAGGCCGTGAGGAGAGACTGCGGTTGGGGGGGGGAATGTGATGTTGCAGATACCTTCTCGAGAAGAGAACATCATGACCTATGTGGAGGGATTCTTGAGCGTGTATACGTACCCCTTCACATTGGGCCCCCACGACCTCTTGGTGCTCGAATTTTGGAAAAGGTACCAAGTAACGCTGGCTCAGATTCATCTCTCCTTTTGGAGGATAGTGCTGATGATGAAGTACTTTACCGAAAAGGCTGAGCTCGAGTTTACCCTCATCCACCTTATTAGATTGTATCAACCTCAGTATTGTCGAGGATTGATTGCATTACAACGCCTGTCCACCAAGACTTTCATCGCCAGCGATGATGAGGACATGAACAGAGGATAGATGAGTCGATTTGTCCAAGTGAGGACCGTTGACATCATTCCTGCGGATTTCCTACCATTTCCCCAAAAATGGAACTTCAAACGTAAGTGCCATGTCGTACCTTAGTGTCCTTTATTCTTATTGATTTATAAGAGTGTTTATCTTTCTCTTTATCAGCGGTCCCGTAGATGTCGGAGGAGGTACCCGACCTTGAGGATTGGAATCGGAGGCTGGCAACTTCCTCAACATATGAGAAATGCAAGTGGTGAGATCTGTTGAAGGGAAGATGGGAAGCAAAGCACCACGGTATGGGCCATGTGGTTTCCTTTTGAATAATGCTTTCTTTTATGCGTATTGACTCTGCCATCACAGATGTTGGTGGATTATCCGAGGTGAGATCGTGTCCTTTCGAGGAGAGGGAAGGCCCGTTGGCTTCGGAACCGAGGGAGGACAATAAGCGAAAAGGATCCTCTATGGATGAGGACATTCTCAATGAGGCGGGGCCTTCCCGGAGACACAAAGGAGATGCCGTCACTGAGGAGGACTTCATATGCGTTGGTTATTCCGTGGATATTAGCTTTTCTCGAGAGGATGGTTCTTCGTCAACGACTCGAGCCAGGGGGCCTCCCGAGGTTGCCGATTTTGCTAGGCCTAAGACTTTTAGTTTTGAGGAAGAGGCTCCTCGAGAGGGAAGGATCAAGAGTCCTCCACCATCGTCTGCTTCTGCCCTCGAAGGTACTTCGAGGGACGTTCGGGGCCAGGGGCCGCCCGAACCAAGTGGGGTCTCGAGTGGTCATGCCCTTATTGAGAGCGGTTCAACTGGGGCGGATGGGGCCAGGCCAGTAGACGCACACTCAACCTTTGAGGTGGCTCAGTGGCTCTGTTATGAGGTGAGTTTTGATCGTCTTTGTTGTCTTTTCAGCTATGAATCTTCATTCTTTGAACTGAAGCTTCTTTTCCGTAGGTTTTTTACAAGATCAAGTTCGAGATGCTTTGTTGTTAGACCAGGTTGCGGGAAGCTTTGGGCAAGGAAAAATTTCTCAGGCTTCTTTGCAATAAGAAGATGAAAGTGTTGATACATCTTCGGTCGAAGATGAATCGGAGTCGAAACTATGAAGGCAATATCAAGCGTCAGGTAACCTTATCCTGAAGGAGTAGATGCTTCCTTTCCTGCTTTTGGAAACTAATGTTTCGGTGCTTCAGCTGCAGAGAAAAATAGAAACGCTGGAACGCCTTTGGGGCGAGGTCGGGCAAGTGAATTTCGAATACCATGCGTTGAAGGAGCATATAGGCGTTCATATTGTGGCCCAAAAGAATACCTTGGCCAAGGCCTCTGCCCTCAAGGTACAACTTCGTAATGCTTGATAAAGTAGATCGATTCAGACGAGCAGGATTCCAAAGCTCGAGACTGATCTTTTGAATATGAAGGCCGAGGTCGTGGACGCCCGGGCTGAAGCTGAAGAAGTTCGAGCGAAGGCCGATAAGTGGTCATTTATTTGAAAGATGTTGTCGATGCTCGGGCTGAGCTAAGAGGAGCTTTTGACAGAGAGAGGAGGGGTAATGAGTATGCCCGATGTAGGTCTCGGAGGGAGACTCTCGAAGAGATTCATGCTAGGGCCTTTGATCTCTCGGAAGAGATAAAGCAAGCCAAGGCGGATGAGATCGACGTCGAGTTTTTCCTTTCTTCCGGTGCCGATGCTGGTATTTGAAGGCTTCTGAGGGAGCTGGTCCCTAGAGCAGACTAGTTTTTCCTTCCTTGTTCTTTGTAAAGACTCTTGTGGGAGCATTGTAAATTCATATTTGTAAAATACATATATATATGAAAGGTTCTTTGGTTTCTCTGATTTTCTTGTCGATAATTAGCCCGATGCATTGGACTTTGAGACGAAACCCTTGGGGTTATAAATTGTCCCTAAGGCTTTTTAGGCTGGCGACTTAGGCTCTTACGCATTTGGCCCTTAGGCGCTTTAGTTAACCATTTCGGGCTCAGTATCCGAGTCGGGTTTCGACTCGAGCTCATTGGCCCTTAGGTTTTTAAATCGTACCTGAGGCGCTTTGGGTCGGTACGACCTTTAGCTGTGACTTTGGCTCTTACGTGTTAGGCCGGTACAACCTTCGGTGTAGCTGGCGACTTGGGCTCTTACGCGTTTGGCACTTAGGCGCTTTAGTTAACCGTTTCAGGCTCAGTCTCTGAGTTGGGAGCTCATTGGCCCTTAGGTTTTTAAATCGGCGCTAAGTCGCTTTGAGTCGGTACAACCTGTAGTTGGCGAATTGGGCTCTTACGCGTTAGGTTGGTATGACCTTCGGTGTAGCTGGCGACTCGGGCTCTTACGCATTAGGTCGGTACGAACTTTATTATAACTGGCGACTTAGGCTTTTACACATTAGGTAGGTACAACCTTTAACCGGTTCTTTTCAAAGTTTTTTCGAAGTAATTGGAGGCCTGTGATTTTATGGCAACAGTCGGACGTCACCGAGTTGCGTTATTTTAGATGGAGCCTTATGACGGTGGTCATTGTATTTGGTTGTAGCCTTTTAGTCCCCCAGTGAGATAGTCTCGGCGTCTATATTGAGGGTATGCCTTTTTAGGGGTCTTACAAGTTCGAATATATAGCCTTGACTTTGATATCGGGATTATGCCTTTTTAAGGTCTTACAAATTTATACATGCCTTGCTTGAGGTCTTACAGTTTTAGTGTTGCCTCGTGGAGGGCTTACATTTGTGCTTTATGGAGGGCTTATGAGCTCGAAATTGCCGGCCCTGAGGTCTTACGGCTTCGAGTTAGATAGCTTGATGAGCCGACCGTCGAGGACAGTCCCCGAGTCGGAGTTGATATTGCCTCATGGAGGGCTTATATTGTTGATATTTCCTTATGGAGGGCTTACATCAGTGATTTTGCATCATGGAGGGCTTATATTGGTGATCTTGCCTAATGGAGCGCTTACGTGCTCTAAGTTGCCGGCCCTGAGGTCTTACGACTTCGAGTTAGATATCTTGATGAGCCGACCGTCGAGGACAGTCCCCGAGTCGGAGTTGATATTGCCTCATGGAGGGATTATATTGTTGATATTGCCCCATAGAGGGATTATGTGCTCGAAGTTGCCTGCCCTGAGGTCTTACGGCTTTGAGTTAGATAGCTTGATGAGCTGACCGTCGAGGACAGTCCCCGAGTCGGAGTTGATATTGCCTCATGGAGGGCTTATATTGTTGATATTGCCTCATAGAGGGCTTACATCGGTGATCTTGCCTCATGGAGGGCTTACATTGGTGATCTTGCCTCATGAAGAGCTTACGTGCTCAAAGTTGCCGGCCCTAAGGTCTTACGGCTTCGAGTTAGATAGCTTGATGAGCTGACCGTCGAGGACAGTCCCTGAGTCGGAGTTGATATTACCTCATCAAAGGCTTATACTGTTGATATTGCCTCATGGAGGGCTTATGAACTCGAAGTTGCCGCGCTCTGAGGTCTTATGGCTTCGAGTTTTTGGTGACTCAATGGGGTGATTGTCGAGGGCAGTCCTTGAGTGGTCGGTTAATTTTTTGGCCCTGGGGCCGTTTCTTGTGAAAATAACAAATTTCTTTGACGCGCGAAGTGTTTTGATGATAAAATATTCTTCTCCGATTACTTGGTACAATTACATATTTTTCACCATCGAGGTTTCGATTATTCTATGTGGACACGGTTCATTCGACCGTTTGGTCCTGTACATTGTTCTCCTGTCGAGACCCTCTTCGACATGTTTCAGTGATCTCCCGGGGGGACTCCCCTCAGTATTTGAGGTTGATCGAAGAGAAGCCTTGAATACTTGGTCAGTTAGCATATGGGTGTCGCCTCGTTAAAAACCTCGTCGGTAAAATCCATTTAGGATAAAATCCGACGTGAGGGAAAAAGAGCGCAACGCATGCTTTAAAACTTAAGGCCTTCGAGCTGGAGGGTGCTCCGATTCTTTTTCAATCGAACACCTGCACATAGGTTAGTGTAAAACGTGAAGGAAAGAGGAAGAGGATTGTACCTTAGCTGTGGTGGCATTCAAGCCTCGATATGCTTCGGTTTTTCATTTCGAGGACGCGACACAGTCCTTTATTTGTTCATCCGAGGATGCAGTTTGCGATTGCTACTCGGCTGTTTTCTTGTTTTTTGGCTCCTTCGATGTAGAAGGTGTCGGTGCCACATCGTGCACTACGAACATTTCTTTTGCTGCGTGTTGTTCCCCGTACACTGTTTGTATTCCATCCTTCGTAGGGAACTTCATCATTTGATGAAGGGTTGACGACACCGCCCTCATACTGTAAATCCACGGCCTTCCGAGTAATGCATTGTATCTCATGTCACCTTTGATGACATGAAACTTGGTGTTTTGAATTGTACCGGTCACACTGACTGGGAGGATGATTTCCCCTTTGGATGTTTCGCTCGCCATGTTGAAACCCGTTGAGGACACCGGAGGCGGGAATGATCTGGTCGAGCAACCCGAGTTGCTCTACCACCCTTGACCTAATTATGTTGGCAGAGCTACCTGGATCCACGAGCACACGTTTAATTTGAAATTTATTCAAAGAAAAGAAATTACCAGTGCATCATTATGAGGTTGAGACAAGGTCTCAATGTCCTCTTCGCTGAATGAAAGGGCGTCTTCGGGTATATAGCTCCGAGTTCGCTTTTCCCTGATGATGGATACTTTTGTTTACTTAAAAATGGGTCCCTGAGGGACGTCGACTCCACCAATAATCATGTGGATGACGTGTCGTGCTTTTTCTATTTCATTTTTCTTGTTTTCCTCTCTTTCCCGAAATTGGTTTTTAGCTCGGTCACTGAGGCCCTCTCGGAGGTACCCTTTGCTAATCAGTTGGGCCACCTCTTCTCGAAGTTGTCTGCAATCCTCGGTCCTATAACCATGGTACCGTGATATTCACATATCAAGTTAGGGTTCCTCTACGAAGGATCTGATAGTACGGGTCTTGGCCACCTAGTGTCCCTGATTTTACTTATAGCCGATATAATGTCGGAAACATCGATGTTGAAGTTGTACTCAGATAGTCGGGGTGCCTCTACCGGCCCAGTGTGCCTGTCGAACCCTGCTTTGTTCACGAGTCCCTGAGGATTCTGTCCTTGGTTCATCCTTTGGTCACTTCGAGGTATGCTACGCCTCGGGATATTTCTTCGATTTTCTATGTACGGTTGATACCTTTCTTTGCTTGGCCTCGGATCTATTTCTGGGAGCCTCGGTTCCTTTGATAAGAGCCTGCTTGGCTACACTGAGCACGAGGGGGCATCCAATTTGTCATCATCGACTCTGATCTTCGACTGATACCTGTTGTGTACATCCGCCCAAACTACGGCGGGATACTCGACCAAATTTTGCTTCAACTGCTTCGAAGCTATCGAGCTTCGTTCATTCAAGGCCTGAGCGAAGGCTTGTACTGCCCAATCATTGGAGACCGGTGGTAATTCCATTTGTTCTAGTTGGAAGCAGGATACAAACTCCCTCAGCATCTCATTCTCTCTTTGCTTGATTTTGAAGACGTCCGATTTTCTTGTAACGACCTTGATGGCACCAGCATGTTCCTTCACAAAGTAGTCTGCCATCATGGAAAATGAGTCTATCGAGTTCGGGGGCAGGTTATGATACCACATCATGGCCCCTTTGGATAGTTTTTCTCCAAATTTTTTCAATAGGATGGATTCAATCTCGTCATCTCTTAGGTCGTTCCTTTTCACAGCACAAGTGTAGGAAGTAATGTGCTCATTTGGGTCCGAGGTCCTGTTGTACTTCGGGAGATTGGGAATTCTAAATTTTTTCGGAATGGGCTTCGGGGTTGCACTTGACGGGAATGACTTTTGCACGAAATTTTTTGAATCTACACCCTTCAGAATCGGGGGTGCGCCCGGGATCTGATCGACCCTCGAGTTATAGGTCTCCACTTTTTTGTCATTAGCTTCTATCTTCTTTTCACCCGATTCAATCCTCTTTGCGAGGTCTTCGAGCATCTTCATAATGGCGGGGTCGGCTGCTGAACCATTATTGCTCGACCTTTCTGGTGCCTGTTCGACTCGAGGAGCCGTTTCTGGTAGTGTTGTGATTGGGGTTCTCTAATGGCTTTGTAGCTGAGCAATAGCCACCTGTTGTGCTTGCAGCATCTCAAAAATGACACGAAGGCTAACTTCCCTTCCCTTTGAGCAGGTTCTCCCTGCGCTTCACGCTGATCTCCTTCACGCACACTTTCGTCTGTATGAGATCTCACATCGACATGTTGAGCGTTGCATGAGCCTTCATCGACAGGGATTTGCACTAGTACCCCTTCAGGGTTTTGCGGTGGCACACTGGCACCTGAAGCAGCTGCGCCATTCTCTCAGTGATCCTCAGGACCGTTGTTTTCATGTGCGTTTACTGTGTTAGACATTTTCTGACCTGTAATTGAAGATTCTTGGACAAGAAAAAGTGTAAAGAATAACTTGTGTTTTTATAAAACCAGCACTAAAACAATCACTATTATTTTTAGCTCACTGTGGGCGCTAAATTGTTTACCTTGAAAATGGTAATTACAATTACATTTGATTTTATGGTTCTAAAAGTACGTGATCTATTTTAATACCAGTCGTTTAAGCATTATATGCGAAGTGAGAAAACAAAATAAGAGCAAAGGGTAACGAGATTATGCAAACCGGGCAACGGAGAGACGGGGTCTCGAGGTCGGTCGGAATGGGCCTCGAGGTCGAGCTTAGGAGCTTGACAAGGGTCTTTCGAGAATGATACAACAGTATTGAAGGTATCGAAGATGGCCTATTTGCGATTAGTAACGAGTAATAAATGAAGAACAACTGATGAACACAATAAATGAAAGGCAATTAATTAATGAAATAATTGTAGAGAATGTTTTAGTTAGAGAACATAAGATGTTCTTGTTCTTGTATTAAATATCCTGTGTCTTACAAAGTGACAAGGGTCCCCTTTATATATGAGGGGGAATCCCAACATAGTACATGTATAATTATTACAAAAGAGAGATGGTTGGTACATCCATTTAATGCCACGGTATGGGCTCGTACTATTTTGCGTACTTGGTAAGCTTTAACCACGTGCCTTTTGAAAATTTCCTGTCTTTCCACGTTGATCTTCGATTTGCACTTCCCCGAGGTCGAGGACCTTCGATATGCCCCCTCGATGCCAAAACTCAAATCTTCGAGCTTTCTGAGCACCGTAATGATCATAAAATCGGGCTCTCCAATTTTAGCGGTATACACTACGCATGATTTGTAACCATCGAGAACTGTTCAAAACTGTATGCCAACTTATGTTTCTAAAAGTTCTGGTTGTTCGTATGTGGGAAGTCCCAGATCGTTACAAATCAAACACTACTTTCTCAATGAAAAGGTATTAAAATTTATTTATTTTTCTTACTAATTCGTTTTGCTTCTCTGTTTTTAAGTTGCAAATCTGGATAGATTGCTCAGTTCTTCATAAAAAAATTTAACACTACTTTCTTGATTCAATTCGTTCTACAAACAGTTAAAAAAAAGTTCAAAATCACTTTTTTCTTAGTAATTCGTTTTACTTCTCTATTGTTTAAGTTGAAACTCTGGATTTGTTATTCTGTTCTTCATACACTTTTTACCACTAATTTCTCGATTGGATTGGTTCTACAAGATTAAAAGGTATTACAAATCACTTATTGTCTTACTAATTCGTTCTGCTTCTATGTTAATTATGTTGCAAATTTGGATTTGTTGTTCTGTTCTTGATATACTTTTTAACAATACTTTCTCGATTGAATTGGTTCCATCGTAAAAAAGAAAAAAACAAAACAGGGATTTAAATTCACTGTCTTTGTCTTACTAATTTGTTTTGCTACTCAGTTTTAAGTTGCAAATCTGGAGTAGCTCCATTCTTCTTACATTTTTTAATAAATATATGTATGTATTTAATGTGCTTCTTTGAAGGGCGATCAAACAACTAGAAATAGATTAAACTTTTTGGTTTATCATGATGGTGGACAAATAACTACTGAAGCTACAAATTTAGCATTTAAAGAAGTTTTTTGAAATTTAATCTGACAATTGTTGAGGAGGTCTGTTTCTTCTGTTTACTTTTAAACTATTTAATTACTAAGATTTTTTTTTTGGCGAAATGGCTTTGTAGCCACTTTAACTTGTATCTATTTGCAGACCCGATATATGAACTTTTGGATTTCTCGTTTGAACACCTCTACCTGAGAAAATGGCTACTAATAAACACATTTGACCGTTGACTATGCTCATGTGGAAATATTATAGCTGATGTGGACAATTGGGTGTTAATCACAGATATAAAGCGCGTGAATACGATAAAAGATAAAAGATAAATAATTAATAATAAAAAGAAAAAAGAAAAACACTTTTCTTCATGCTTCCCCCTCCTCCTATTTAATTGTCGGTCCCTGTCTCCCCGTCCCCCAACCCTCATCCCCCTCCATTTCTCTTCGTCTTCCTTCCCCTCTCTTCCCCTTCTATTCCAAATGAAGTCCATAATTAAAATCTTGATAAGTTCCACTCCAAAGCTCTATATTCAACCACTATATTAAAGCTCATATTAGAGAAAAGTCCATTTTCACTATCATAATAACAAACCTATTAGATCAAGAAAGATGAAAGAAATAGGGTTTGATTTTTGTAGCATGAATGGGTAAAAAGAAATTGAAAAGCAGACAATGTTCACCGCCTTTTAATTTGTTGGAATAAATCGGGTCTGATTTCGCTCATGGTAAAAATTATTTTTTGTTATTTCCTGATTTTTCTAAACTCTCTGATTTTTTGGACGTGGTGTATTTGTCTATGAGTTTTGGCGAAATTTTTTCGCTATGATTTTTGGTGGTAAAAGTCGAACTTGAAGGTTTTGCAGACAGATCTTATTTTGTAGGTGAGAAGATGATAAAAATGAAAGTGAAAGGTATTAGGTGGGAGAGAAAAATGACAATCGCTCGCTAAAATCTAAAAACTTTCAGGTTGATTCCCAATTCGGGAAGGTTTTTTCTGGCGGGTTCCAATGGAGTCGAAGGGATATGTGCAGTTAATTTGACAAAAAAAAAGAAGTGGGACCTTCTACACACAGGTGTCAGCAAAATATGAATGAACGGAAGATGTGGCTACAAAAAATATTAAACTAAATCCATGTCATCAGCAATTGACCAACACGCACCATCACAAGTGTTTATTAGTAGTCATTTTCTCAAGTTAAGGTGTTCAAATAGGAAATTCAAGAGTTCATATATCGGGTCTGTAAATTGAAAAAAGTTTAAGTGGACGCGAAGCCATTTCACCTTTTTTTTTTATGATAATGTCTTTTGTGTGCATTGTTTTACTTAGCGTGTTGAAAGAAACCACGATCGCTTGTGATGTTGGAAAGAAAACTTCTAGAGCTGCAATATATACAAAAATAAGGTTAACATTCTTGTAGATTTATACAGTTATGCTTTTGATAAGTTATGAATTTCAGATATATAGTTTTTACAGCTTTGTGCGTCCTTGCTAAAAGATGCATATCTCTCTGCAGATGCGTCAAAACCATGCTCTCCTTATGTCGTTAGAAAGAAGACTTATGGAACTACAATATCTACTAATATCATGTCCAAATTCTTTGTACATTTATAGAAATACTCTTTCAACTCATTCATGAATTTCTGCGATTCTGATTTTTACAGATTTGCACGCTCTGGAACTACTATATATTAAAAAATTATATATAGTAGAGAAGTACAAGGAATTGACGAGAACAGCATTTTTTACTAAATTGGATCAGCAGATCAATGTGCGAAAAATCTTCAATTTTCGAGGATAAAACTATCTTCTAGAAATCTGTGCAATATCTGCACATTTACGAAATAGCCTCTTACAAGTCACCTTCAAGATAAATAGAACTACACTTCCTGTGAGTTTCTGTTAACATCTATAATCTGCAGTTACTGCTGTTGTTGTCATAAAGTTTTCTGTATGCATGAATATGATTTCAGCACGTAAGCAAATAAACATTTCACAGATTCTGGAGAAAAGTGACTACACTGTGATTTCTGGAAATCCCTTCATAAAAAAGGCTGGTAAGTTATCAGGCTTGGGTCATTGGTTTCTTCTACTCTCAGCTAACTTTTAGTGCAGTTACAGCATCATACTTGTGCAGGTTGGAGGAAGATATCCTTTTACTTCAATCTATCATATGAAATTAAAGACAAGACCATCGAGTTTGATGAGAACCGTAATGTCCTGCGTGCTGAATTTATAGTTCGGGCGTATATGCAGTATGTTCTTTTGAGACGCTCACTATTCCTATTCAAACATGTTGCTTTGCTAGATTCTTTTCAGCTTGTTCCATTTTCCCTTTCTTTGGTTTGTTCTTAGGGGTGGTAGGTTCTCAGATGGATGGGGTTCATGTGAATGGTGGGAGAAGAAGTTTCTAAAACCAAATCATGACATTCCCAGCACAGCAGAAACTAGAGCCAAAAATAAAGCATGTCAGGTACATAAATCTCCTATCTTGGGTACCCTATAAAAGATAAGTTGGTGTTCCTTGTTTAATTCATTTTATTAGTTCTCAGTCTTGCTCACTGCTTATTGTGTTGGTGGAGCAATTTCTATAATGATTTTAGGCTTTACTGTTGTCAATTGCCTGCAACTCCATCTTGCTTCGTTTTTTTCTTTTTTGGATGAATTCATTGTTCTTTGTGAGTAGGGGCCCTGGTGTTGTTTCATCCATATAAGGTGCGTAGATCTGCTAGAAAAGTAAAACTGCTTTGAGGCTTATTTCAGTTTTTGGGCTCTCGTGATACTGTCAAGCCTAACAGT